>JAJJMA010100968.1:0-11359 GCA_023529015.1 Papaver nudicaule
TTCATTTCATTTCAATACTTTGATTATCACTTATAGTGATTATAGTACATTTATGTGCCTATAAATAATTTTGAATGATAATAAAACATTCTACAAAAATCATGTTGGTTTGGCAAGTTTTGGTCTTTAACGCAATAATGATATAATTCCAAAGTAGTTTCAAAAAATTTCAACAACCACTGTTGTAGTCTGGTGGTTAGAAGCCCATCCGATAAGGCTCCTCAATTGGTACGTCTTGCCTTCGAATCGAAGGAAGCACAAACTTTTTGTTTCGTTTAAGCGAAAAAGTCAAAGTAGGCATGGTGGGAACTAACAAAGTGGATTTTCCAGGACAACCCCAATTTGTGGCTACCAATTTTGTACTACCATTTGCTATCAGTCTTAGGTGGCCAACACATGGCTAATTTTCAAAAATCACCGCTTCCCATTTGTAGAACCGAATTTTAATCTTCAAATGGTCGACTCGATTTACGCCTGTAAGTGATTCTTGGTCTGCCCTTAGATCTGCTCTCTATTCTTCTTAGGTCTGGATCATCCAACTTGTACTCGTTGATCACATTACCTTATGCCGTGACCAGTTATTTTGCATGTGCTGTAGAATCATACTTTCTTCTCAGTCTCATGTTCCAAGTGAGTCTTATAGCTCTTAACTCTCTGCAACCTTTTACTTATTCTTGGAGCCAGAACAATCGCCCATGTCAATCACGTTAATGCCCAAAATGAGACTTTTAATCTATCTAATTTTCATGATATAAACATCATCATCATAAGTTGTGGCAAGATCTACCAAATCACGATTGATGTTCCTTCTCTTTTCTTCTGGTGGTAATTTAGAAATGAGCAATTGTTGGTTTTAGGTATCGAGAAGTCAATAAGTTTTGGCTCGTTCTAAGGATTTAAATTTTAATTTTCGGTGGTTGCAGACGGGTGATGTGGCAATGAGGATTAATAGGGATTAAGTGCCACCTAATGCTGGTAGTAGTGGTAGCTACAGTTAATTTTTGTTTCCAGGAAGCAAGGGGTCGCAACTGCATTTACTGATAAAAGTAAAGAAAAGAGAATGAGGGGGACTAGGACAAGAAGGAGAGCAAAAAATTATCAAAAACATGAATTTTTATCTAAATTGATACACAGGCAGATCGGATTTATCACTCCTCAAAGCCGACCGAATGCGCAACTGCATTTACTGATAAAAGTAAAGAAAAGAGAATGAGGGGGACTAGGACAAGAAAGAGAGCAAAAAAATTATGGGTCAATTACAAATTCGTCATACTTTTTTTTTGACCATTTACAAAATGGTCATACTTTTGAAACTTGTTTACAAATCAATCATAAATCATCTGAGTTAACTGATTTCAAAAAAACGGTGAATATTTCTTCCAAACTTACCCTCCCCGCTAACTCAACCACACCAGGAACCCTGAACAGAACCCTGAACAGAACCCTGCCTGAAACCTGAACTGAACCCTGAAACCCTACCTGAACCCTGAACTGAACCCTGAAACCCTGTATTAACCCCAAAAACCAGAACCCCCCCAGAACCAGAACCCTCAAAACCCGAAAACCCCAGAACCAGAACCCCCACAGCCACCTGAATCTAAACCCCCAGCCACCTGAACCACCCACACAACAACCACTTGAAAATATAACCACCACCACCACCACCAATCAACATTATTAACATAATCCAAACCATAAATTGCTAAAACAGTAAATTAACTCAATGAATTTCAATCAAACAACTTAATTAACTTCAATTTACAAACATAACAGTGGACATAAACGTAAATTAAGGTTTTCTCTAAAAACCCCCAAACTTTATAAATTAGGGTTTCAAATTAATCTCAAAACCAAAAATTAGGGTTACAAAAACGAAAATTGATACCTTCGTCATCCCCAAAACCATCACCGAGAACGACAACACCACCACTCCAATCTTTAACAACAGCACCACCTTCACAATCTTCAATCACAGCGCCACCACCACAGAAAAACCACATGTAACGATCCACCACCATCTCCATCAAAAGCCCCAACCACCTGTTGTTTCTCCCCCACGTAGAATCTCTCCTGCACCAGCCGTTGTTTCCCAACACCACCACCGCCAACAAACCCTAAGTAGTTGCAGAGAAGAGGAAAAACGAAGAAGAAGAAGGAAAAAAACGCGAAGAGAGAAAGGAGGTCAAGTGTTTTTATTTGCCCATTTTTTCATCTAGCCGTTAGATATTCTCGAGACACGTTTTGATCAGATGGTGTGAGTTAACTCAAGGGTTTTAGGGGCAGTTGCGACTTTTGCCAGGCGGATTTAACTGCCACCTCATAGTTAACAGATCACTTAACCAATTTGTAACTGATTTGTAAAAGCTTTGTATCGGTATGACTGATTTGTAAATGGGTTTCATAAAGTATGACTAATCTGTAATATACCCATAAAAGTTAGTTTTTATTAGAGGAATGCAAACGTTATTCCCTTTTGAAGTCCCAAAATTATTATTTTAGCTATAAAATTGCTATGTAAATATTCTTTTGCATACATTTTTATTAGATTTATATTATACGTATATGCCGATTTTTTTTTGCCGCATTTGGATATCATAAACGCATTAAACACGTACGTTCGAATTGCCGCATTTTGACCGAATCTCAAATATTTGACCACTTATTTGACCGAATTGACTTTTGATTTAGCCGATTAATGCTCGCACGTTTGCCGCCCCGCATTTTTGCCGTTTGCCAAATTGCTAACTAGGCCCTGGATAAAATGAGGGGCCTCAAAAAAGGTACCAGACTTTTAGTAAAAGCATTGCTGAATGTGGAAATCGAAGCAGAGGTGCTGACAGGAATCACGTCAAGAAAGACAGTGAAAATTGCGAGGGTGAAAGCATCCATCTACAATGGAGAAAGGATAGAATTGGTGCGCGAGCAGTTTCCTGTAAGGATGTGTTTTGCAACGACCATGGATAAATATGAAGGCCAGGGTCTTCATACTGTTGGGGTGTACATGGAAGAGAATGGTTTATGTCCAGGGAGATTGTTCATATGGGTGTCAGAATGGATGCGGAAAGTAAAATCCGTAATCATTATCAGGAAGGCTAACGAGGAGGATTATACGGAATTTGAAATGTCAGAAGACATGTACAAGAACATGCCCTTATTAGACCGTGTTATAAGAGACATAAATAACAACATCTAGTAGGAAGATGATGGCTGTAAAGTAGTTTATATGATTCAGATTATTCCATTTGCAAATCAGAATACTATTTGTTTAATTAGATGTGTCGAATCCAGTACTGGACTGATTGAAAAAGAATTGTACATTCATAACCAGTGCACATCGAAATTGTGTTCAATGTTGCTTCTAAGTCCAATCCTATTTATAATCCAAAACATTTTTCTAGACAACGTGCATTGTTCCTTTTGTTTGTTTGGTATATCTACTGTCATCATTTAGAAACTTATATTAAAAAAAATGCATAACTTCTGTTGAAGCAAAACAGATAAGACAACGACATGTGTATATTACGAAAATACTCAACACCAGAAGATCGGTAGATCAATATCAATTACATGAGTAAGAAGTAAGACGTAACTAATTGAATATGAAAAAGCGGGGATACCGAGATACCCCACCAACTTTTTGTTTTTGTGAACCTAGTTGATTATGGTTGTTTGAACGATCTCACAAATCAATATTCAAACAACAACCTGAGTATAGTTCAGAGAACCGAACCCTAACAAGAACGTAGTTCTTGTAAATCTCAATAGAGATGGATTCACTCAAAGGTTATGAATCAACAAACTTGCAATTACTTCTATTATATAGATCAGAGACAATATAATGCGGAAGGGAAAAGTAATGCAAGACACCAGAATTTTGTTAACGAGGAAACTGCAAACCTAGCAGAAAAACCCCGGGACCTCGTCCAGATGTGAACACCCTTAGTATGAACGGTATATAGACGCTAGCCTACTCTCAGACTTCGGACTGGACTGTATCGAGACTACATTCACCCTACAAGCAATTCAGCTACCAATGTGCTTCTACGTCTCTTGGCTCCCGTAGTAGCCTACGTACTTGATTCCCCTAGTTGACGTCCTTTACAGGCCTAGGAGTTGCTCCACTTCCCTTCATGAAGACTAGCGCTACCCTGCCTCTAACAGGACGCCTAAAAGTATCCAAGTAATTAAACGAGAATACGAGTGTGTTTTCCTTTAGACTTAAAGTCAAGGTTAGTGGAAATCGATATGTTGAATAGGGCTTATTGATCTAGCCTAAACAACTTTACCTCCGAACGCGTGACGAACTTAGTATGAAACCTAGTTCGTGATTTGCGCTTGGGAACTTCTAGGGTTTACGATTCAAGATCTACCTTACGAAGTTTCTATCAAATCTTGGTCGTGATAAGATTGAAAGAATTCAATCGACCCAAGATACAGGATGTAATTTTACTTACGATCTGTGCTTCACGATCCTCAAGTGAAGTCTTTTCAATAGTCGTAGTCCTAAAAGGACTTCGAGATGACGACCAACCTTTATCCAAGGATACACAGATGTGTAGAGGATTGAGATTGTATCCTGCAAAAGGTCGTTTATTTATAGTGATCACCAAGGGAGGCTTTGCTTAAAGTGTAAGCAACCTTGAGTAGGGCTCAAGCAATCTTCTAAGAAAGTCCATAGCTTGAATACCCATTCTCAATCTTCTAAGAACTTTGGACTAAGCCAAAAGTTAAAGAAGACTCAACCTTGTTCGAAGGTTCGCGACTTCTGGTCCAATGCTTGTTTGGACATCGCTTTGCGACTTCTGGTCCAAATACATAGTTTGAACATCGCTTGGATTAAGTTGTTGAATTCCATGGGCCAAGATAGGACAAGTCCGAGAACTAATTATGTCTAGACCGAAAACTTCAAGATATGGAAGTTGGAAATTTTCGCATGGCTTATGTGAACGCGTACACAGAGCAGTCCTTAGAGTTCAGGAGAATCCAAGAGAATTCTTGAACTTGTATGTACACGTTCATGAACGCGTTCATACAGCCTTAGCTCGTTCTCTGAAATCCCAAAGGTGGCATATGTACATGTACGCGTTCATGAACGCGTTCACCGTTGGGGTTGTTTCAAGAGACAACTCAACATACTCTACCTATACAAATTATCACAAGAGTGACAAATGCAAAGGCGAAAATCCTAGAATACCTTCGGATCATATAAACAACATCATAGACTATTGGTATGATAGAAATGGTAAAAACGATATGGAAAGGGAATACCTTTCTAACCTTCAGCGAGGACGTTATGATTTATCAAGTAGTAAGCTTCGGTCTTCGTCTTCATCAGTCTTCGTCTCGATTACCTAGAACTATCCTAGTCCGAGTTGTAGAGTAAACTTATCAAGGATTGTGTTTTTGTCTCATAAACTTGACAACTGACTTGAGATAGCAACATCAGTGGGTTCAACCGAGCAATGCTCTAATAGAATAGCAGGCGATGCAATTTCAGATCAAGTCATGGATGTTTGTACCCGTTGAGAATACATATTCGTCCATACTATTGACACCAGACATAGCATCAGAAACAATGGGTTGTGACGTTTCTCCATACAAAGCAACCCATTCTTCAACGCACCTGCATCCTTGCTCCACAGGGATTAAAGTAACACTGTAGTTGTCGACGTTGATGCTATCAAGTACCCTGAGTTTTTCAAAATCAGACACGTGTCTGAAGCAGATTACAAATACACTGCAATGATACCTAGGATGTATGATGTTGAAATCCGCTTCCTTTATTCCAAAATCGATCTTCAGGGTTGCGACGAATCGATGCCTCCGCACATGGACAAGGGTCTGATCACTGACACCAATCATTTTATAGCCGAAACAACCCATTTTTGCACCTGCAAGACTATCTCCTGAGACTAATTACAATGGGTATTGTGCAATTTAAATAGGATACTTATGTCTGTGAAAGGGGAGGAGCGCCTCTTGGTTTCCAGACACGACCTTTGGAATTAGCAGTTGAAATAACCCAGAGATTCTGACGGACACGCCCAAACAATAGTTTGACGGTCGCGTGTATGTAATCCGTGCTGGCATGTACCTTCGCATACAATAAGGAAATCACGTGTTTCGTAGATAGTATTTCCTGTGGCTTGGGAAACATAGAATTTTTCCTCCTGCACGTATGATTTACACGATTTGGAAACCAATGGTGCAATACAGTGCCGAGCAAGATTCGTTATTGTCTATATATAGGCGGAAAAGTCTATATCACATGGAGAATAGTCCTTTTTCGAGACCTAAGAGAAAAAAAAAAACCCCGACTTTAACGGACTATAACTTTACCGTACTTAACCTAATTATGTTACAAAGCATTGTTGAGTGCTTATCCTAATCGCTTCATCTGTATATTTCTTATTTCACAGGTTATCACGGACACTTGATTGAGTAGATAATTGTATGGAGGCTAGCGGGATAACCACAGGGTCTAGAGAAGATGCCGATTGTTCTGTTGGCAGAGAGTTGCAATCCCAGCAGCCAAAAGATACAGAAAAAACCTAAGAGACTTCCCTGGATCCTTGATCGAGAACCCAGTTATTCTGACGACGATGAGGAGCTTGATAGTTTTTTAGAAGATCAAAGACAGGAAATAGCCATGGAGAGGTGGACAAATTTCAAACCCTTTGAGGCGTTTGGAACCAAAAGGGAGTGGTTTATACATGATTACCGTGTCCAAAAACACATGAGAAAATACAGGGAAATCCAGGCATATCAACTAAAAAAATTCCAGGAATACCAGAGACTGGATAACAATGGAGAAGGCATCACATTTGAGCAGTACATAGAGTTACAGGGGCCGTATGATGAAACCAAATCTTTCGATGAATCCCCGCTGTCCCCTGATGCAGTGATGCTTGATGCTTATTTCGAGGACAGATTATTCAATGGAAACAGCACGCAAAAGGAACATAGTGTTGTCGACGAAGAGGTGATTAAGTTTCTTGGAGATCAGATAATAGAGATGGTGTGCAAAAAGAGAGAGTGTGTTAATTGTTTTCCAGGTGGGTTATGTGAAGAAGACATTCACCGTAATATGTCATTACTCAATACGAACATAGAGACGATGGAGATAAGGCAGTTTGTAGTGCTCCAAGAATTCAAACAACAATTGGGACAAAAGTATGGGATCAACCTAGATGTGATCTGGCCTGACAAAAGAATTAAGTTATGCAGAAATAACGTAGTGCCCGAAAAGAGATGTTTGCAAGTCAGTAACAGATTGAACACCTACCAGTTTGTATTTGAGGGTAAGAACAATTTGACAATATACTTTGACAGTAACCATGTTTTCATATGGTCTCTTTGAATAACAAATTGTTTCTTGCAGGTTTTCCATGAACATACATCGTCGGCAAGGGATTGTCTGTGATAGTTCTGGAACAACTGATGCTGTTAGTCAGAAAGATGACAATGTGAATTCAACTTTTTACAACATGCCTGCGGTCATTTAGATTTATTAGCATTTTATGTGTTTTGTTCTCATCCGTAGTTTACGATAGAATTTTAGTTATTTTTTTTGGAATTTATGCCACTATTTTTCTTATAAGCCCACAAGTGACCAGTATATTCTGATAAATGGCTTTTGGGTGTCTATTTATTTTGAAATCTCCAAGACAGAGTGTCATGTGGATCAAAGTATGTATTCGAATGAATTGATATGTCAGGGTGTAATGATATTTCCATGGACATGTGGTTACCCAACCGATATACGAATACGTCGATTACTGAAAGATATAACATTTCGAATTTAGTGTTACATGGAGTATGCAAAATTAGTTTAATGTTTCCCACGGGCAGGTTGCAAGGGAACTCTCAACATGCCAGCTATTAGCCTCCCATACGTGTAGTATAATCCATTTTTTTAATGCATGTGCTAGCAGAATAGACACTACACCATTTTAGCGACGTTATCAAATGTCGATGTAGCTTCGGTGTAGAGCAATACACCATGCATATAAAGATACTATTGTTTGTTAAAAAGACAATAGTGATGTATATGTTTGGTGGCTAGAGAACATTAAGAATACCGTTTTTTCGTAATGGCAATGCTACATTGGTATAAGATATATCGGGAATTATTCGGAACGAATGTTATCTTATTACTGCTGTGTTCATCTGTTGTTGTCATCTTTACCAAGTCAGTGGAGCATGTACAGTAGTATGCAATGTCGAATTTGGCCCCAAAACTTAAACAACTTTTGATAACCAATTTGGTGATATATACATATGGTATGCAAGTTAGAAATACCTCTTGCAGTGTTTATTTATGTAGGTAATCTGATTAGGCTACCCGTGCATCATACTATGCAAGGTGATATCTGATGTATGATTTAATGAAAGAGCATGTAAAGTAACATATCGAGCAATTTATCCATGTATCATACCATGCAAGGTAATCATATTATGATTTAATAATAAATGGGCCAGGTAGATTATCTTTGTCTACCCGCTTCCTATAACCCACTTGCGAGGCCTGAGTGCGGTAACTTGCTCGATAAGTTAAAGGAGTAACTTACGGTTCATTGATCAAAGAGAGAAAACGTATTCACACACACACACGGTATACCACGGTAACTTGCTCGATAATTTTTAGGTTATTGGTCCCTAGACGATACACAAATCCATATAAGGAGAAAATATCCTCTGAAGTCATAAATTGACACATTCCATCTGAAACCCTAATCACCGTCTTTAAGAGTTTCCCTTTCTCTAGAACAATGCAGTTCCTTACAGATAGGTGTCCACATGAAACAGACAGAAGGGCACGCAACGACGAGGAGCTGTCATTTTACCTCTGTAAGCGACACAAGGTAATCTTTTTGATCTGCATGAACTATAAGTTTTTGTTTTTTCTTAATCGGCAGTTGAAGTCTCTGGAATTAGAGGAGTATATTTGTATGAAGAAGTTTCCATTCACGAGGTCCGATTTGGAAAAGGATGCACATAAATCATGGGTTTATAATAAGATGGAAGTATTGAATGCTACTCAAGAACATGACCTGCAACAGCTAAAGGAACGTCTTGGGAAGAAGCACAATACCTGCATAGACCAGGTTTGGGATCCCTAGAGAATAAAACAGTACAAATTCAAAGGTACGTCAGAGAAGAGTATGTGGGTTGTTCAGCATGGGCCAATGATCTATGAATACACCTTTAGGTCAACCGACAAAATGATCGACGGATCTGAACACAGAGTCAAGGTATAATTTTTTTAAACACTTTTGTGTTGTGGATACTGGATCATGTTTCGGTTTACATCACATGCAATTTTATGGAATGATATTAATTTTATAACATGTGAAACCTGCAGTGTGTCAAAGACACGGTGGAGCAAACTGCATGTAGAAAGCGAACCAGAGGTGTAACAAAAACATCACAAACTTCTACTCACATACCCAAGTCGCGGACTTATTTCAGTAAAGTTCTTCTTAAATTAAGCCCTTCGGGAATATCCCCTGACAAAACATTTCCATACATGCCAAAATTCTACGGAGTACCCCATCGCACGATCACTCTGCGTATCAGTTGCACAATAACAATGATCAGAGACGTTGAGGTTGTCGCGAGTAATTTAGGTGTATCATCGTACAAAAAGTGTAAGGAAGGCACCACTCTCAAAGTATTATCTTTATACGACGAGTTTATCAGGGCTTGAGTAATCGGTGTAGACTACGTGGACGGGGAAAGGCTGCACATAATAAAGGATCGGTTTGAGGCTTACTACAAAGATTTTGCCATGCATAGAATACAATTTCCTGTAGAGATTGTCTTAGAAAGTATATGCAATTAGTACCATTCATACTGATTTTTTCTACCCAAAGGACAGTGTTAACAATAATTTATTTATCAGATATTGCTCGGAACACGAGTGTTACCGTGCACGATATATTTTGAGTACCTTTTTATGACAGATTGTTTTTTCTTGTAGCGGTTGTCTTTTTTTTTTCTTTTCGTTACCTCTAGATTGTACGTTCAGTGTTTCATCTGTATGTACAAGATCAAACTTTCTTGGTTATCAAGGATTCTTCAACAAATGCCATTCGTAAACACAATAACCTACTGTTGACCTCAGGCAAGGAAAGAGAAAAATAAATTTACACATCATAGATGCAACTAATAGAAATATGCATGGGTGCTACAGATGCACGCGTGTACAAGATTTCGCGAGATACTACCTTCAATAGATAGGACTAACTCCTATGTTTATATTTGGTATTATATTCTTCTGCCAGTTACGTCTGACTTCGGTCTCTATATTTGGTAGTATGTTAAATTGCAGGTCAAGAAACCCACGTCACTGCCTTCGACAGATATATTCAGCTCATACGTCTATATTTGGCAATATATTAAATTACAGTTCACAAGTTTCTAGAGTATTACTTTATTGGGAGGTATCCAAGTCGAAGACGAATTCAGATTTTGGTCCCCAGCTCCCTATATATACTGCCCACGGCAAGAGCTCTATGTATTTCTGGACTTGATAGCAGAGTAGTGGTTGAGGTATGATATAAACCTGTAGTTGGCATCATGATATGTTTTTTTCTCGCGTCCTTTTTTTTTTATAATAAACCTAAAAGTGTAGCTAACTGTTCATTCAGATACGAAATAACAGGTATACCGATAACTATCATGTCTGGATTCAAAGGAGGTGAGGAGAATAAGCCCGGAAAGCCATTGGAAAAGGATCTGAAGTTGCTTGAAGAGATAACTGCTCTGAGTAACGACCAGGTTAGATCTAAAACTTTTAAACTTTCTGTATACATAAAAAAGTTCTACTAACCCAGCATGACTTATTCAATTGTATAAGTATTTTTCAGGCCAACGACATTCATGGGTCTGACTACAAGGACATCATGGCATCCTCCGATAGTTCCGCCCGACTTGGGGCTTACATGAAAGACAAGGATTTCGAAGACATTGCAAGGAACAAACGCGAACACAGGTCTGGAAAGCAGTTGGAGAGGGAGAAGAGGTTACTTGGAGGGATAAGTATTCCCACCGACAACCAAGTTTGATCCAAAACTCTTCAACTATCAGTGCATATAACAAGATTTTATTACCCCGTCCGGACTTGCTCAACTGGGATAATCTTATTCAGGCCAGCAGTGATCACGAGTGTGACTATGAGGATATGGTGTTATCCTTCAGTGATGTCGCGAAACTTAAGGCTTACCTGAAGAACAAGGATTTTATAGAAGATGCAAGGGACAAGCGCAGTTTGATAATGAAGGACATAGATAAAGAGATGATTAAGTTTTTTGGAAACCAGATTGAAGAAAAAATGTCGAGAGAACAAGCTGCTATA
>JAJJMA010100999.1:4195-18400 GCA_023529015.1 Papaver nudicaule
AATTTCCTTATTCTAACCCAAGTCGGTTTACTTGGTTACCTAGAATAGGACTCTTGCAAGCTTCCTTGTATTAGTGAAAGACTTGCTCAACAAACATTACAAAGGGCAACAAGAACTTATGTGTCTTGCTTTTCTAGCGATATTATTGTTCATACAATAACGTTTTTTGTTTTGTTTTGTTTTGTTTTTTTAATTTTTTTTAAATATATATACTCCTTGATTCTGGACTTTCCCTGCACTTATGCAACTGAACAAAATATTGAGGCTGAGATAAGAAGAAAAAAATAAAACAGGAAACAAACATGGTGTTGGAGAAAACTAAAATACTCTTGACACTAGAGGAAAATAAATCTGGACTTTCCCTGCACTTTTATGTCTACATCTAGAGGTTGAGATAGAGGATGTCTTCCCTTCCACGTCATCTTTTTCATAAATAAAAATAATTTTTCTTTATAAAAATGATTTTCAAATCTAAAAAATCTAAATAAAATATAAAGCTAAAATTGAAAATAAATTACACCTAGGCAAAGAAGAGGTAAAGGCACAGGAGGGTTGGAGAACAAATTTTTTTCTACCCGATTTTTAGGATAAATAATGAAAAAAAAGATATAAAATGTCTAGATTCTATTGCCACATAGGAACCACTCACAATGTCCATTGGAGAAGCTCTAAAACTTTCCGTTTTGTTAGCACACTTATAAAATGTTCACACAAGATGGTTAACCTAGCCACTAAACAACCACCAGGACCAATGTCATAGGGGTGTAGAGTATGTCTAAAAGGTGTTTCTTGCGAGTGACCTCTGCGGCATATAGTTTATCCTTGTGTTACGGGAATGGGAAAAAGCTCATATGCCTTGCAATATTTGTGATATTATGTTTCACCGAATATGCATGTGTTTTCTTTGTATATTAAACAATCCTTAGCCCCTTAATTCCCAGACACTTGAGAACATGATAAGAGAGAAGAAAATGGAGAATGAGAACCAATTAAGATGTTGGATAAAAATCCAAAGGAAATATAATTGTTCGACCAAGAAATCCAAATTAAGTGAAATACTATACAAGTATAACTGACTGGCATTTTAATTATGTACATACAACTAATAATGCAATGGCTAATAACATTGCTAAAACTGCTACGAAAAACAAGAAATCTTTTTCGTATTCCGAAAACATCCCTCTTAATACTTTGAATATATTAAGGGATAATTTCATATTTTGTAATTAATAAAACAATAATAGGAGTACCAAATAACTCATCCACGTTGAAAGTTGAACAAAGCTCGAATATTAGAGCTCGAGGCCCCACCACGAAAATTCTCCAACAATCAGAATTCGCCCCCACGGTTAAGAATAACCCACACCCCAATTTGGGTGTTCAAAACTCAGTTTTTTTTCGGCCCGCATGTTATAACTATTATTCCACTATTCCTCTTCCGCTTTTTTCTTCTCTGGTGCGACTCTCCCCTCTCGGTTCTTCATGCCAACGACCCTCTTTTCATGAAATTAATTGATTTTTGTTGGATCAATCATCTCTATACTTTGTTTTCCCTTTTCTGATGATTTTGATTCATAGTCGTTTCTTTGATTTTGTTTTGCAGGTGTGATATCAGTTGGTTGTTGGATCAATCAGCCCTAATCATTGTTGTTTAGATTATTTTGATCTTCGTGGGCACACAAACTAAAATCTTAATCAGGTATGAACTTGATTTTTATTTATTACGTTGTTTATAGCTTTGGGTTCTTTACAATTACCAAATAAAATTAGGGATTGAAGGTTCTACTAAATAAACTGTGATTTTTGCTAATTTTTATGTGTTTGTTCAGGGAGTTTGGTTGATTAATCCTGAGCAAAGAAGGAGATGCGAGGATACAAATGTAAGTATTCTGTATCATAGATTGACCGATGGACAAAATCCCTTTTTTGAGAATGATGTTGTTAATAGGTGGATTGTAGTGGTGTATCAAAATCGTCACGGTTGATACACCACTAATTCCCTAATTCGTTATTTGTGTAGTCCACCAAAGAGTTGGTAACTACTAACTACTGCAATTAGTGAATTTGGTATTCTATCACACGGTCATTATAACTCTTAACTAAGTTACCAAGCTGTAACTACTTCACTTAATCCAACAAGGAGAGTTGGTAATAGCGAATCTGGTATTTGCTAAAAAAAAATCGATCAACTAAGTATTAACAAACTTCTCAATGTCCTCATTGTAGCCGCAATGTTTAGGCATATTTTCAAGTGATGCAAAGATAAGATCAGTGCATAAAGCCCAGTGGCAGATAGGACTTCTAATAGACCATACTAATGATATTGCAAAATTTCAAGAATACCCGTCTGTCTTGGTAACTGTGTGCTATAGCCTATATATGTACATGTCCTCTAATGTGTTTGTCCATATGCGATGTTGGCAAATGTGGAAGGGCGTCGGGGTAATCTTCCAGGGGTTTTGTGCAATGGAAATAGTGGTATGAACCTTTAGAAGAATAATGGCTTTGTTACTGCTGTAGCTAATGCCTAGCCGATGTATAGGCTCCTTGCACGGGTAGTTGAGTGTCTGATGTGAGTATTAAAATTTATGAGATTTGTTGCAGGGGCTATGTGTGTATTCAAGGAGAGACGATGATTGGAACAACATATGCTATTATAACTGGACCATCTACTAAAGGTAAGTTATATCGTCTGCATATGGTGTTTGAGTTACCGAACGTAAGCTCACCTCAGAATTTTGTGTCATTCAAACTTCAAGTGATATGATAAGTAAAAAGGGTAAGTTTGAAAAATAACGTTTAGTACTTGGTTTTTGAGCCATTAATTCAACATTTGTTTTATGTCTAATTTAGTGATGAAATCACTTTTCTTTGTTGTAACATTTCAGTGGGCAATTTTCACTTTGAAGAGGCGAAAGGTTAAAACTATGATAAAGAAGACCCCAAGCCAGGATTCTAAAAAACGATGGTAAGACTTATTTTGATTTAAATTTTGTGGTAAATAAGATTTGTTTTTGTATTGTTAATGTAGAACGAGATACAAGACCTGGTGCTGAGAATAGGATACAAAAGTATTAATTACTCGCCATTTCTTCTCCATTCTCCCTGTGTATTCCGATTTGCCACTGATTTTTTTTTTTTTTTTGATGTTGGACAGTTGATGCACCAGTGTGGAGGTTGTCGTTGATACTGCACTGTTGTCTGAAGAATAGGTATAATATCTAATCTAATATATTAGCCAGTTTTTTAAGCAATTTAGCTGGATGCTTCTAAAGCATAACTCTAAGTTGGATTCTTATTAGGATTTTCGTTAATCTGGAGTTTGTTTTTGTTTTATACTGTCATGTGGCTAATGTACAGTCATAGCCATGAATTCTGGAGCTCAACGACTTATATTTCATAGATCAGATTATTCAAATGCAATGAAACATCACTTCAAATTTAATGTGTTGAACTTTCGTTAATCAGAAATTTGTTTATCTTTAATAGTGTTCTAAGTTGCTAATTAATTACTTTGCTGATTGATTCCTTTTAATGGTACAATTACTAAGTTAACGTTCTGAACTACAGTGGCTATAGTTTTTATTCATTAATAGATAAAAAATCTAAATGATGCAATTTGATTTTGCTCGGTCCCGGTTTTTGAATATCATTGATCAAATCCGAGATTAACAAATTGAGTATTGGCACCAATTTATGAACATGTGTTTCTAACACGTCTGTCTTCTTACAACGTGCATTGAAACAGGAAATGGGGGAGAGAATCAGAACAACCTTTTGAAGGATTCCAAGGGAGGTGTCTCATCCAAACCCATGTTGGTTCGGGTCATTAGAACCTGGAATGCACAAAACCCCATTCCGGGACAAATATATAGCAAAGATATTGTTTTGATGGATTCATCGGTGAGTTACTACGATAATCTACGTATTTGCAAGAGGTGTTGGACAGATACGTATGCTTACTGTTGAGTTACTAAATTCAGGGTGATCAGATTCATGGAACAATACATGCAAAGATCTATCCGAGATTCATAGCGACAGTGCAGCCTCGGAACATTCTAATAATCAAGCACTATGAGATCAAAGGTTCCCCTGTACGGTGCCAAGGCAGAGGAGACTACAATTTATACATCTTACAGAAGCCATAATAGATGTTAATGGGGAAGAAGCAAGACTGAGGTACCGTTTCACGCTGTTGGAACTGGAAGACATGGCCTCAAAACTTGGGACCATTAGAGATATTTCAGGTAAGCAGAACATTAGCTTCGACCCGTATTCCATAACCAGTACTTTATTGTATTAACATTGTAACACATTGCACTTTTGTCTTAGATATCATGGGTAAGTTGGTGGCCGCGACAACAATAATTCCCATTCGTCTCAACAAAACTCCGAGCAAAGAAAAGCGTTACATTGTTGTTGAAAACAGCCGTGGAAAGCGGATTACAATAACTTTGTATGGGGATGCTTCGAGGATGCTATCAGATGCAATGTTGAGTGGTGACCGTTCTGCTAAGATTCTGTTGATAACTTCGACTGTTTACAAGGACTACCAGAGAGGTAAACACGCATAATTGATAAACATTATGTAACTGTATGTAAGTAACACTTAGGAACCTACTTGATATAAATGTGTGTTCACAGGTGAAAAACAAATTACAAGTACCTCGGGGACACAGATCTATCTGAATCTGGGAGTGCATCAGGCCTAGGCTTTCAAGAACAGGCAAATCTGTGTTATTAAATGCAGCTGCGGACAAACAAAGGTAATAAGCAAATTGTACATGGAGAATGGCAGCTGCGTACCAGAGGAGAAGCGATTTTCAAAATAGAAAAATAATTGGCGAAGCGACAAAGCTGTTGGAGGACTTCAATAGCAATATAAGGCTTCCGGTTTTTCCATAGCTGAATTTGAAGATCTTAAAACAACGCGCTGACTGATCTTCTTTGTTTGTGAAATTATGACAGGATATGGGTTTTAGGTGCAAAGAAAAAAATTTAGGCGCTGATTGATCTTTCTCCATTTTCCACAATCACTGCTGGAAGCGAACACATGCTGCGAGTATTTAAGCGAACTTCTATACAGACTTCCATTTTCCTTTAGTATTATAAATCACCGGTACTTCTATACAGACTTCCTTTAGTAGTATAAATATATTTACTCTCTCATTGTTCTACCACAAGGCAACGAGTGAGATGCTTCGGGTTCTAAAACCAGGTTTGTCTGGATTTTGTGCTTCTCTTATCATTGAAAATATCATTTGCGTTGTGATGGAATCTTATTGAAGGTGTATTTAGATGGAGCTCATTAATAATGGTTGGATTTTGATTCCTTAATAAGTTAAGTTTGTCACACAAGTTAAGTCTTCGACCTTAACCTGTTATGTAGAATTTGACAAATCAATGATAGGAGAAGTTGTTGTAGTGGTAGTGGTGGTGGTAGCGGTAGCGGTAGCGGTAGTGGTAGCGGTAGTGGTAGCGGTAGTGGTAGTATAATTGTTGTTGCTTGGAGTTAGATGACTCATTTTGCTAACAAGGATCTTATATGATTGCCATAGCACGCAAAGAGTTTAAGCTAGCTCTATTAAAACTCTCTTATTTATTTTTTGATTTGAATCTGAGGTTTTAATATAATATTTAGAACTTATTAAATGCATTCTCGCAGAGTTTTGATATGGATTGAATTTTGTATTCCTTCAACTAAATTTTGCTTTTGGACTGTCTGTACATTTTGTAGGGGTATATTTGAGTTAGCGGGTATAACCGGCCATGTAAAAGTGTATCTCAATAATCAGAACAACATTAAGAGCGCTTTGGCGTTGTGATGGTATTCATTAGTATTCTGTTTTTCATATAGGTATTGCAGAAAAAGCTTTGTTGGACTTGGAGCTGTTGAATCATTGACGTTATTTTGATAATAATGCGGGCAGAAGTGGAACTATTAACTATGAGGTTATGGCTGAACGCTAGATATGGATGTAAAAATGTAAGTTTTTTAAGTTCCCAAATGGTTTGTTTCCATTATGTATTTGGTTAGTATGTTGTTTGGTTGTCTTGATTTAAATGGTTTTCTCGATGCTTATGATTATACAGTAACAGTAGTGGTTAGTCAGAATAGTTATTCCAAATAAACATGAGTTTTGATAAACTGGATCAGTAAGCCCTCTCAAAATATGTGTAATGTACAAAACTCCACATGCTATCATTTACCGTCTTAGCTCAACTTGGCATCTTGCCCCGATGACGTGGGTTTGATCCCCACGGATGGAATATAACATGAAGGGATAATTATATTCAGAAAATATAACAACGTATGCCAGCACTAGCCCAACACCGTAGATGCTTACACTAGACTGTATAAAAACAACAGCCCAGTCACTGAAAAATTTATTTGTGGTGGAGGAGCTGAACTGCAAACTCTAGAAACACCTTAGCGCCCCATGTAATTAGTGTTGTTCTGTTGTTTTTGAGTTTCTTCTTTGTTCTTCCTTAATAGTTAACTTTCAGTTCTTTTTCTGTACAACTCCTGTCACGTTTTTATCTCTCTATTAATAGATCCTGACCCTTTTCTTTTTTGACTTTGTTTCTCGGAATCAATTACATGTATAGGAAGAGTAAAAGTACTTTTTGAACATGAGCTGGCCAATATTGTCTATATTAACTCAGGCAACTGTCTCTGCTTTATATCCCTTCTCTTCTATATTATCTTGATTTTGGTTCTACTGCTCAAGGCTTCATGTACATAGCCTTGAGCCTGTGTATACTTAACTTCGTGTTAATGTATTTTTTTACTCAAGCAATGGTTAGTCAGTTTTGTTCTACCAAAGAAATTTGGGTTTTTATAAATTTTAACAGAAACTCTCGAATAATTCTAAATCATTTTTTTTATCATAGGGTTCTCTGTGTAATGTCCATAGCTTCCCATACCATCATTCTTCCATTTTAACTCAATTGGTAGAGCGCGGGGCATTCTGCCCCGAGAATGTGGGTTCGATTCCCACAAATGGAAACCAACTGAAAGGCTAATCAACCATCGGTTCTACACTAGCATCGTATTAGGTAATCATTGAAAGCTTTGAGGATACCGTTTGATGAATGGGAATTGGTTGCAAGAGTCTCATGCAATTTTCATTGATTATTCTTCTGGTGGTTATACCGATGAGGCTGAATCACCAGATGAAGCAGCATTTATGGTTGCAGCGAGAGAGTGTGGCTTTGAGTTGTGCAGTAGAACACAACCAAGAAGCCCAATTAAAAGGTCAGTGGTCAAATGACATGCGGGGTTTTTTCAATTGTCAATTTACAGGACCGTTCAATTAAGTTCCTCGCTTTTGCGAAGGTGCAGACATGTGTGATCCTCTATGCTGTCCATTGAAACAGATATATCAAGAAGCATCAAAGAAGCTGACTATTTATGTTCTTGAATTGTGCAACATGAAGAAGCATAAAAGAAGTGAGCGTCTAAATGTTTATGGAGAATGTGATTTGCGAACATTGGCACTGGCGTACAAGAAGCTTGACGAATCTGAGTATCATGATTGGTATAGTAAGTTTCAGAAAGCAAAGACTACTGAAATTATTTTCTTTTGTCTTTAGGAATCAATTTTTTTGTGGAGCAAGACAGAAAGAAGAAAGCATAGAGGATCACATTTTGCAAAGACTACTGAAATTATTTTCCTTTCGTCTTTAGAAATCAATTACACATTTATTCCTGTGTATATCCTGTGATTTCATTCTTTTTGTTATTGTCTCATATTGCAGTCAAGGAGTTTGGCACAAAGGGGACGTGGAGATCAGGAACAAATACAAAGGGAACATGAACGACAGCGAAGCGAGAAACACGAATGAGAATTGCGGGAATCGATTGTGCACAATGAAGAGATATGAGACTCCAGAGAGAGCGTTAAGAGGCAGAACAACGGGAATACAATGAACGTTGGATATTTCTTTAGGTTGAGTCATTTGATTGTTTAGGTTAGTAAACATCTCTTTGACA
This sequence comes from Papaver nudicaule, assembly GCA_023529015.1. Classification (NCBI taxonomy): domain Eukaryota; kingdom Viridiplantae; phylum Streptophyta; class Magnoliopsida; order Ranunculales; family Papaveraceae; genus Papaver; species Papaver nudicaule. Next base: position 12,192 of record JAJJMA010100999.1, read on the forward strand.
AATTTTGTGTATTTGACTGTTTAGGTTGAGTCATCCGTGAGGTTGGATATTTCTTTTCCTCTAAATGAGACTTTTTATATAAATAGGGTGTATATGGCATTTATTTCTTTTCTTGAGGTATTGGTCTACTACTCTACTTTTTTTGAAAAGATGCAAATCCTTTTAGATATAAATCCTTTTATGACTTTGTAGATAGAATTTCTTTTAGGGCCTTAGCCCCAAACCTGATGTTCAGGTATATGAAGTTTATAAATAAGGTATCGAGAATTTTTTGTGTATGAAAAAATTATTATGTTGTGCGCAGAATGTGTTAAGGATTGTTTTGTCAGTAAAATATGACTAATGAAAGTAGTTGTTGTATTTGAACATGTCTTGCATGCCAAAACGAAATAAACATGAGCTGATGTGTTCATGACTTCATGTAATACGTGGATGCAGCACATGGAAAACTGAAACTTCAATTAACTCTCACATTTCTGCTACTCTACTTTCTCTTTGTTGTTCTTTAATCAGTTTCTGCCAATCTACTCTCCTGTCTCTCAATTGATTTCTCATGTCTCTGAATTTCTGATCTCCTAACTTTTCCACATTCGTTTTTTTGTAAACTGGAAAAAATTGAAATTAACACAACACACATATGAACTCAGACCACACACGATAGTGTGAGACACGGTGAGCCGCACACCTTCGGGACTTAGGCCCGTGCATACAACCAAATCTATTCTTTCCTTCATCATAGTCTTGACTCAGTTCGTCAATTAAATCATATTCACAATTTGATCACAATGCATCAAATTACATCAGGATTTTTCCAATTTCTTCTTCAATACCGAGATTAACAGAACCCCAGTCTTTTAGAAAACAAGTTTAGGGTCGAGAGACCATATAAAATAAAAGGTTAGGTTATCAGCAAAATTAGAGTTAGAACACTACGGTTAAATTTCAGAAAAAACAAACACGGACATATCATTAACTTTAAGAAATATCATGAATAGACATCGAATTAGAAGCAAGCTCTACCTTTAATCGAAATCCCTGATAATGGAGTATTACCAACTGTTCATCTGCAATCAATTCGTATTTGGACATACAAGTTCTTACGCAATCAGTATCGATTAAATCCAAACTATTTCATCACAGAATTGAAGAAATACCTCTCTGATTTATTGATTGTCTCCCATTCATTTTTTTTTGAATTGGAAAAAGTTGAAATTAACGAAACCAGGGAATGGACTCGGACAAACCCATTTAGTATGAAACGCGGTGAGCTAGAAGGCATAGGGACTTAGGCCCGTGCAAACGCACGGGCTGGACAACTAGTCTAGGTAAATCTAAGAGAGATTTTGCATCAATTCTTACAAATCCCTAAGTAATTAAGAATCCCTAATTTTTAATTCTTACAGGTCCCGAAAATTCCTAGTTTCAAAAGGGCTCTCGACAGTTTCCTCCCGCATCTCATTTGTTAGCTAATTTATTTTCTTTGACTAGTACTTGTGCTACCCGAAAAGTGTTTCTAATTTTGTTTAAATGAACCGAAATTTCTGAGCTTAACTGTACATTTAAATATTGATATATCTCATTAGACATCAAAGTAATGTATGGCACATATTTCATGATGGTTTTCACCAAGTCACCTGTTATATAGCATATGGTGTTTATGATTCATGCAAATAGTTTCCGTTCTATCAGCAGCCGGGTAATCTTGTAATTTTAAATCCATATTGGTAACGTTTGCTCTTTTGCCGAGCACTATGGTATAGACAAATCTTGGCTTAATTCCTAGAATGCACCCTAGAGCAACCATGGCAGACAAAAACATCATTTATTTTCTCATTTCTAGTTTGAAAGCTCAGCTATGGCTATTGCCTGCTAAAGATGTGCAGCGGTAGTTGGCCACAACTTAGCTCGTGAAAGCCTTGTCACCGTTTGTAGGTCAGTATACTGATCGTCATTTTTTTCTGAACGGGCCGGGATAACTGCCATTAGAAGCAGGGCAACAATGCAAGTACTTAAATAGACATGGCTCTGGTTATTGTTTCTCTATTTTTATGATTCTCAGATGAAGAGTGAGCAGATGTCAACAACTTTCACACAATTAAATTAAAGATTTTCATAAATCTTGATTTATATAAGGTTAAAATTTTACAATCCCACTATGATTAACTAAATTGTGTATTTTGAACAATATTACAAAAGTTAATTCAAGGAGACCATTAATCATTACTTTAACTTTATTACATTCTTAAACAGCGACGAAACCAGGAATTTGAGTATGGGGGGGGGGCCTAAAATTTTTTTTCTTCCAAGAATGCTAAATTATATACTTCCAAATTGCGATAAGAATAATGTGGGAAAATACCTGAATGTATCTCAGTGTTCCTCTCTTCATGTCCTTTTAAGCTCGTCCACAGATGTCTTGTGCTTGTCTCCTGGTTAACAAATATTCTTCATAGATAATGAAACAAATAACATCATGAAACTCAACTAAATACTCTCGTTAATCTAAGAAATCAAAGTGATAGCAAAAGAAAACAACATTGATTCATGTATTGATTGATTACAAAAGTATTTGTAGTTGTTGTTTATAAAGAATCGTTGTTTTTCACAAAATGTTAATAAGAAACATTACTTTGTTGCCAATTACACCCAACGACTCTGTCTAGTAATGAAAACCTCTATTATAGCTTCTGTGGAAATACCTTCTGCAAGGAGTCTTTCAATATAAAGCATCATAGAATCATTAAGAAAATCTTGGCCCATTTTATTCGAAGGGTCGTTTTTGTAAGTTTCATGGCAGAGAAGACGCGCTCCGTAGTTGCAGTAGAAACATAAAGTCTCAATACAAGGCGTATGATTTTATCAACCTCACAATAAACAACAGACTTACCTGTTTCAAACATTCGCCGACATAGTTCAGAAACAGTAGACAATCCTTGGAAAGATTCATGAGAAAGTACATCGTCGTGATAATGGAGCAACTGATTTCTCAATAAATGTACATCTTGATCACTAAAATCTTCTGGATAGTACTTTTCAGCAAGCTCACAAATATGTTCAATGTTGAAATTCTTAAAAGAATCTCTATGATCCAATGCTGCACTAAGAATAAGAAGTTTCCTTAACACAGTTGCCATTTGTTCCTTATCTGATTCATCCTTCGATTCATCAACTAGAATGCAAAACTTGGCGTCCCCAATATCTTCTCGAATTTTCTCTCTGACTTTAGTAGCAAATATATTCAATATTTCTTTTTGAATCGCAGGAGAGGTGTACTGTCCATTTCCTGGAGCCTTATCTACAGCTTCACTAGTATCTTTATTGTGCATTTTCATGAACTCTACAAGTTCTAGGAAATTACCTGCAAAACCAACAAGCCATAATTAGTTTCAACATTATCATCTTTATCTAATTGATTCTCTCTATGAACATGGAAGTCTTAATAAAGCATACATAAAGAACAAGATAATCAATTCTCTTTACCACAATTTTTGGAGCCTCTCGATTCATCGTTTCCTCTCAAAGGGCGTCCTTGGAAAACCAGAAAACGAGTACAATTAATAGCGGTGGTGAGAACCAACCTATTTCTCGCCACATCTTCTTTAGGCGGTTTGTTAAATAGTCCTGCAAAATAAGGTTCAGGTCATGAATATCTACAAAGTGCAAAGTATGAAAACTCAAGTGATACTTTCAGCAATACTTGGAACATGTTGACGTGTATTCATTAAGCCATCAACATCCTCCATTGCCTTAAAATGCGGGATTGATGATGTAGTACCCTGGTGTTTTATGAATGAACACTCTTTACCACAGTTAGCTTTGTTCCAAGTTTTAAACCCAACATGAGTAAATGTATCTTGTGTTGCTGCATTTGTGTCAAAAGAGAACATTGAAAACAAAAGGCGGCATCCTTCGTAGGTGAATACTCTAACCACAGAACTTCTTGAACCACTTGTAACTGAATCCACGATCCTGCGAGCATCCATCCCAAGTTTTAGGATAATTGTTACCAAGATTCAGATGAAAAGGTCCCATATTTAAATGAGCTCTTCGAATATCATCACGATAATGAACGGGAAACTGCGGTATTGGGGTTCGTAATCCTGGGTCACGTAGCAGATGAAAAGCATCAATTACATCGGAACCAGGTCGTTGTAAACTTATCTTCACTACCCCATGTTCAACTGTGGGCCTTGCATCATTAGATTGACCACCTCCACCTTCTTCTTCTCAATCGTCACATAATCAAAACTATCTCTGATCTTCATCTTTAGATGAGGGATGCTCACCAAGAAGCCACCAACTTTCCACATTCTTTTAGGATCAACACCTTCCCTTTCAGCCCTCGCGGTTTCCTCTTCTTTGTATTCAACCAAAGCATCATACATTTTCTGCAACAATATCTGCAACTCACTCTTGACAGCCATTGTTGAACCTTCAAACTTATATCTCTCTATATTCTCAGATGATTTTAGAAAATAAAAACTGATGTTTTCTCTCTAATAACCTAACCTATTTATAACTGCAAATAAACCTAAAGGCCCTTTATTAAGATTTATTGGGATTTATTAGGATTTATTTCCCAAAAAACGCTTGGGATATATGCAAGTATGTGGGCATACCGTGTACATACAATGTACTGGTATAATTAAAGTGACACGGTTTATGATATCGAACAGTCGTGATTAAATATTACTCAAAAACTGTGAAGAATCAGTTTATAATGTTGTATATATCGAACGATTGTCTGGCGATTTTACTCCAAAAATTGTAATAGTAAATAATCGTTCCCTATATTTGGTTTTAACTACCGATATAAGACTTCTAAAAAATTGGATCTTCTAAATCGTTAGATGATTTTTCTGGGATACACCGACTAGTGGTTGATCAACTATCTGTTTTCCTTGTCTATTTTTACCATAATCGTCCTTTATATATATATCCATTAATATAAAACGATTTTGGTTATTATATTCGGTTTAATAGTTTGTAAAAATGCACCGATTGATCTGTTTAAATTTCTGGGTAGATTAACAACAATCGGCGTATTTGGGTAACAATATATACCGATTGTTCGAGAACTCAAGCATAATCGGCTTAAGTGTCAATATATATAGACCGATTGTGCGTTGTTCAGATTCAAGATTTTCGTTAAAAAAACTTGGGTGATTCTCATGTTTGATCATGTTTGATAATTTTTAATCTTGTTTTAATATGAGAATTAAGACTAATTAATCTTATTTAGACTTTAATCACTTAATTAGCAACTAATAGAGAAAGGGTAAAGCAGTCTTTTTTTATAAAGGGTTTTCTGATTTTACTTCATAGTATCCGCCGGAATTATTTTTCCATGGGCCACATTTAGCCAGGAATAGGAAAGCTAGCTAATCAGGTACATCATAATCTAGCTCACGTACACTTCTATTGTTTTTTGGTTTGATGATCCACCTGTTGTTATTTTGAGTTAATGAGGTATCATCACCAGTAGTACTATGAACCATGTACATTGTCTCAGGCGGTATTAATTCACTTATCACACTACAAATACATTTTGGCACATCCATTGATCAATCCTTTTGTAAAGCATTTTGACGTTACATCAATCCTAAGCAAGAACCTCTCTATGGAAGACAAGAATTTCTATGCTTTCGCTAATCATGTCTTGAGCTTCGGCAACAAGCTAGCATTGAAATCATTCTTGGGCCTTGGCATACATGACCTGACTGAGCACTTATCAGGCTGTTCAAAATCACTAAAGTACCAGCCGAAGATCAAAACTTTGAACAACCAACGAAGTTGATGAATTTTCTGGTGATCTTTTCGAAATCGCAAGTAGAACTTCCACGGTTCCACCTTACTTTGATGTGCTGATTTTGGGGCTGCAGAGATGTCTTTGGGGCTTCAAAGGGTGACAAAATAGGGTCATCGGGAATCAAAACCAAAAACCCCTTATAAAAATGGACTGTTTTACCCTTATAACAAAAAACAAAAAAATAGCTCCTCCTTCACTACCAACGCCACCACCACCCCTGATAATAGCTCCGCCACCACCATTGCAGCCCTAAAACCCATTTTTCTTCTCTGAATTACCAGTGACGATAAACCATAACCACTTCTGATCTCCCTCAAATTAGGATCTCCCTCAAATTAGGATCTCCCTCAAACCATAAACAATTCTGAACAAACCCCATGTTTTCAATCATGTTTTCATT
>JAJJMA010101040.1:0-17462 GCA_023529015.1 Papaver nudicaule
CTCAACAACAGATACTCCAAGTCCAAACCAATACTCTCCTCTCCTCTAGAAACGTAACCCCATTCATTCCATTGAAGAGTCCGCCTTTTTTATTGGTTTCGGGATTTCTTTTATCTCTTTCCTTTTCTTAAGCTTCTTATAGCATTCATGGTGGGTGTGTGTGCACGTTAATTTAACCTGCGCCCACTTCGCGCTCTCACCCCCCATTCATATTCATATTCATTTCGTTTCATTCATTCATTCATTCATTCATTCATACACTTCTTGTTATACCTCTCTCTGTCCTTCTCTTTAACCATCTATCTATCAATATACCCTCTCATCTCCCATCTCTCTTTCTATTTATATCTCTTCTTTCTCTTTTTTACAATTCAATATTTGTTATTCATTCTCTCTTCTCCTCTTCGATTATTCATTCGTTTTACAAACTCAATCCATGGCTGTTCAATCTCAATACCCATCTAATGTTTTGCTCTTGAACAGGTGGGTGCATTTTCAATTTCTCTGCATTCCTCTGTTTTGCTCTGTTTTTCTTGAATCCCATCTAATGTGTTCTGTTTATTGTATTTGTTTTGTTTTATATGTATAGGAACGGGCAAGATAGAAAGAACTCACTTGGGAACAATTATTCCTTACAACAACAACAACAACAATCAGGGGCATTTCTTGATCAATCTCATCATATGTTTTTCAATAGTAACACTACCAGCAATGGAGGTAACACCAAATACTCTGTTTTCTTCTTCTGTTTCTCTTTTGCCCATTTGGGTATTGATATTGAAATGTGCTTCCTTTTCTTGTTATCAACAGTGTGTTCTAATAACAATAATCCTCGAAAAAGAGGAAGAGAAACTGTTAATGGAGGTCATATGCCAATCAATTTATTTTCACTGCAACAACAATCTCAAACTCAAAATCAATCAACGCTTGTAAATATTGCCCAACTTCAAAATCAACAACAACAACACCAGAAAAATATTGTTTCTACTGGTCTTCAATTAGCATTCGGAGAACACCACCAGCAACAAGTTCAGCATCAGAATCTACTTCACCAATCTTCATCATCTTCATCTCTTTCATCTTTATTGACAGATGATTTTTCTGTCCAAATTAAACAACAAAGGGATGAAATTGATCAATTCATTAAAGCCCAGGTACTAATTTCACCCCTCCAAGATTTTAACGGGTTCCAATTAACTCAGTCAAAAAAAAAAAAAAAAGGTTTTTGATTTCAACGTATGTATTAATTATTTCTATATTTGGAACAGGGGGATCAGTTGAGGCGTACTTTAGCAGAGAGAAGGCAAAGCCACTATCAAGCTTTGTTAGGTATAGCTGAAGAGTCAGTATCAAAAAGACTGAGAGAAAGAGAAGCGGAAATGGAAAAAGCTGTCTGTAAAAATGCAGAGTTAGAAGCGCGAGTTGCACAGCTTAGAGCAGAGGCGCAAGTTTGGCAAGCAAAAGCTAAAGCACAAGAAGAAACGGCAGTAAATTTACAGGCACAGTTACAACATGCCATAATGAGCGGTGCTGGTGGTTGTGCACAGGATAATAAGAGAGATAATGAAAGTGGAATGTTAGGATGTGCCGGTGGTGGTGGTGGTGAAGCTGAAGATGCCGAGTCAGCCTACATTGACCCAGAACGAGTCGTACCCGTATCGGTATCATCAACTGCTACTTCGTTAGTTGGTCCGAGCTGTAAAGCATGTCGGAGACGAGTCGCCTCGGTTGTTCTGCTGCCGTGTCGGCATTTATGTCTTTGTACGGAGTGCGATACGGCTGTGGAAGCTTGTCCTCTTTGTCTCTCTTATAGAAGTGCTAGTGTCGAAGTGTTTCTATCTTGAACAGAAAAAAGCCCCCCTAATATGGATTGTGAAGGGCCCATTGTGAGGCCCAGTTTGTCAAAATATATAATGGTGGCGAAGATTAAAAAAAAGAACAAACCAAGAACCAAAAATGAAAACATAGTCTGAGATTTAAAAGGAAAAAAAAAAGGAAAAATACAATTGATTTTTGGAATTCTGTATAGAAGAATCAATGTAAATGGGTGATGGTGATTCTCTTTTTTTTCTTCTTTTTTTTTTTTGGTTCTTAAAATTTTTATTACAAAATGATACATAAATTCTTTCATTGAGACTTAAAAATCAGGCCAATTCAAATTTATTTTTTGAATTTTTTCAGAATTCGAACGTGATGTGTATTGATTTTCTGATAGTCAGCTCGTAAAGAAATTTTAAATTGGAAATGCAAGAATTCTACTCCTACATAGCTTTACACAAAGCTTTACACAAAGATATCATCCAACGGCCCCCCTGCTAATCTCCCTTGGTGGGGCCATCACACCACACCTAATCATGCATCTCCACCGTTGGATCACTTCAATGTGTAAAATGGTGTGTAAAATGGTGTGAGTGTAGAATCACTCTTGGAAATGACCAACGGTACATTAACGTTGGAATGCTGTGCTAGTCATAATTGGCTGTGGCCATTTTACACGGTGTGTTTCGGCGTGGCTGCCTTATGTTTTGGGCTCGAATGCATTCACCTTCTTTGACCACTGGATTCCTCTCTCCAGACTGCATTTCCATCTGCCAAACAGACCCTAAGATTTCATCCTTTCACTCCAATGGACCCAAATAAGCTTTATATACTTGCACCTCGTTCGGTTGGGAGAATTGGATTCCTGGAAATCCAATTATGGGGTAATCTAATTTCTTGGAATTGGATTCTAATCCTAAAAACTAATGTTTGGTTGAAGTAATTCAATTACCTTTGTTTTTACCTAAGAATCCAATTCCATTGCACTACTAGACCAATGCAATGGAAATCTATTGTTTTGGGGGGAATTGGATTCCTAGGAATCCAAAATTTTGATTACAGAAAGTTGGTTTGTCATGTTTATCTCAAGGAATTGGATTCCTTCATAGGAATCAAATTCTCCCAACCGAACGAGGTGTTAGTTTAGAGTTTCAGATTGCACTAAGCGAGAGCGTATTCATACGATTCATACGAGTATCTGATATAATCTGACTCGGCTCAGAGCTCAGATGTAGATGATTTGTTTTTTTATGTTTCTAATGTCGAGGTCTGACTTGGCCTCTACATCTCACTTGGTAACATTTGAATAACCTGAGTTGTTGGACACGTATTTGACTGACTTCTCATTATATTCTACATAACATTTTTTTTTTAAAAAAAAATGTTATACAACCACCACCTACCGTCGACACCATAACCAACACCACCTCCGCTACCACCACCACTATCGTGACTCCACCACCAACAACCACCACCTCCGCCACCACCACCACTATCACACCTCCGCCACCAACAACCACCACCTCCGCCGCCACCACCACCAACCACCACTACAACCTCCTCCATCAACCGCCACCACCACCACGACCCCCTCCAGCAACCACCATCACCACCTTCCACCACCACCATCCATCACCACCACAACCTCCTCATGCAACTACCACCACCTGCACCACCAATAACCACCACCACCTTTCGCCGCCTCTAGCAACCACCACCTCCCTCGCTACCGCCGCCGCCAACACCGACATATTATAGTTCCAACATGACTTTCTTTACACCACCAGATTTTGGTGTCTAGTTGCAAACCAGACAATATTTTATGTGTCTAGTTGTCAACTAGACACCATGATTATATGAAAATGAACCCTGTGCACACCAGATTTTGGTGTCTAGTTGGCAACTAGACACCAAGCTTGTATGCAACATGAACCCTATGCACACCAGATTTTGGTGTCTAGTTGCAAACTGGACAATATTTTATGTGTCTAGTTGCCAACTAGACACCATGATTGTATGAACAGGAACCCTGTGCACACCAGATTTTGGTGTCTAGTTGCAAACTGGACAACATTTTATGTGTCTAGTTGCCAACTAGACACCAAAATTAGGTGTTAAATTGGCAAGTTGACACGAATGAATGAACCTAGCGTGAGTCGAACACGCATCTTCTGACATGGTGTCAGTTGTGCTACCATTGCACCACAGATTCAAGAGTAGAGAAAGTAGGGAAAGTACAAAAAATGAATACATTGTAGTACCTATAAAACCACAATCACAAGTAGGTTTATTCACAAGTATACGCAAGTAAGGGTTGCTAGCAGCCACAAGAATGCAATGCTTGTTCATATCTATGCTTTGGCTTGAATTTGGAGGCAATGAGAACATCCGCATTTGCAACCAATTATAAATCAAATTTGAATAATGTAACAAGGTTAAGAAAAATGATGCCAACTACCACGGCATATTCGACATAAAACAGATGAATCAAGAAAATAAGTGAGATGCAAACACCAAACATGTCCGCAAAGCCTCACCTTGAGTTATCATTCCTAACCCAGGGTTGCGTTACCATATGCTTCCAATAATGGATTTGACTGATCTCAAACATAGACACAAATAACGTATAAACCAACTAATATAACAAAATGAAGTTGCAAAAACATAACCTTAAACCAAGTTTTTTAAGCAGATCATTGCTTATAATTACTTCGAGGATTTGTTGTTCACCAGTCCGATCATCCCCAACAGCTCGACCACCAACATAAGTAACATACTGCATAAGCAGTTTCGTGGTTTCAGTCTTCCCTGCTCCACTTTCTCCACTAACTAAAATAGACTTGCTTGAACGTTCATCCACCATTGCCCTGCATTTCAAAAACACAACATGAATTAACAACACCAACACTTCATTATTGCAACACCCATTCACAATCAGAATAACACACACTTACGCACCTATAAGACGCATCACCGATCGCGAAAACATGAGGGCTCAACTCTCCAAGGGGAGCTCCTTTACATTTGTTCCATCATATGCAAAACAAATTTAGAGTTTTTTTTCACTCAACAAAACTCAGCAACAAAGTAATCAGATCAATTGTGCAGCAAAACCCTCATTTTTTACGAAAACTCGGCAAAATCCAGTTCAAACTCACAAAAATTACTAAAATTTGGGTACCCATGCAACCAATCAGTTCAAACTCACAAAAAATGCACATGAATTATACAATTTACCTCAATATAATCGTGTGATTCTTCTCCACCACCAATAAACCGCCACCATGAATAAACCACTTCTATTTCATTTTCTGGCTCTGAATCAGACTCGAATCCACTTGCACCACCACATCAATATATTCGAAAACTAAAACATACTACACCAAAACCAATCGCCATCATCATCATCACCTAAATTAATTCGATACAATACATCTCCATCTCCACCACCACCACCATTAAAACAAAGTAAACATAAAAAATAAAAAGATATAAACCACCGCAACAACACCATCATCATCAACCGATGAGATTTCAACACTAATTTTATGATTATTTTTGGATTTGAAATAGACCGAACGGTAGTACTGCTGCTGGTGATGAAATCTGAGAAGACGGTGGTGTTTTGGATCTGAAAAAGACCAAACTTTGGTGCCTATGGTGGTGGTGAAACAGTAGAAGACGGTGTTTTTTTGAATTAAATATGAAATTTGTTTAACTTGATAAAGGAAAAGAAGTAAAAGAATACGGTGGTGGTGGTTGTGGTGGCCGCGAAAACAAAAACTCTGGTGGTGGTGGTGTGGCGGCGGCTGAAGAAAGGAAAAGATGGAGAAGAGAGAGACAAAAGCCAGACATATTTTAGATCTGGAAGTGAATGGAAAAAACATTTATCGTTTGAAACTTACCGACACATTAGGCAAAAGGGTATAGTCGGAATTAAGAATAAAATCGATTGTTTTTGGACTTCAAATTTACCCTTCTAAAGGTTAATTACGAAGACAAGCCAATACGAATGGCTTTTATTCAATTTCCTCTTTATTTTACTCTTATTACTGCGGGTATTCAAATGACGTAAATTGACATTTGATCCATAATTTTTCCAAATTTGCTTATTTGATAGTCTTAAGAAACCGAAAGCGAAATCTACCATTATCTCTCTCCTCTCTAGAGCTCCTTCTCAAAACCCAAAATACTCTCACCACCATTAACCCTTACTGCTCAGATCTAGTCCATTTTGGGCTAGATCTGGGCAGATTTCTTCCATTAAGTTTGATTTAGTTTTTTGCTTCAATCTCCATTGTTTTTAGGAGATTTTCATGGTGTTTTTGTGGGTTTTTTGCCCTTTTTGTTTATGTATTCTCCTTTATGGAGATTCTTTATATGCTCTCATGGCATTTCTTTGTGATTTTAGTGGAGATTTTAAGTGGAAGTTCAAGTATGATGATCAAGATTCAAGATTTTGGGCATATTACTCTCCTTTCAGGAGAGAATCTCTTTCTATAGAAGAAAATACTCTATCAAAATGGTTGGATTATAATCCAAAAACCATTCTTTCAATCTTTGGGTTGTTTGGTACTCTTGTTGTGTTTCGTTACTTCTCTTCACGGAATGCTCTTTGTTAGTACCTTTTTATTGTAATTTGATCTTTGTTCTTGATGTTCTTGAAATCTATGTAATCTCTATTTTATCATGAATGAAATTTTATGAGATTCATCAAAAAAAAAAAAAAAAAAAAACAAAAGCCAAACTAGTAAACCCTAATTAAAGGAAGCTCAGACTGGAAGAAGTAATTTATGAGAAAGAAGGAAATGGTTGAGAAGCCATGTTAGCAAGGCAAAGGTGATGAATGTCAATGGTCCTCGAGAGACATCGGTGCAAGAGGGGCAGATTTAACATCATTTTCCAAATCCTTCATCAAGGTAGGGACGGACCCGTTTGCTTGCAATTACTAAACCGACTTCTTTAGTTTTGTATTTGTTTGAATTGATCACTAACTCAATTATCAATCTTTTTTCCTCAATGGGATTACCAACTCACATCTAATTATAATGAATGATGGGTAAAGATCAAAGACAAAGAAAAATAATACTCATTTCCTTCCCAAGATTCCATTTGAGGTACGGGAATTAGCATTCCTTGAAATGGAGTGGCACATTTAAAAAACTCTGTTGAATGTGATGTACATGTTGTTCCTCACGTCAGTTTTGACAGTACTATTTCCTTTTCCTCCTGTCAATTTTATTGGTTGTCTTGCCAACTATCTCTTTTTCCACATTAGTCACTAAGTTTGCTGGCGTTAAATTTGTGCTAATTTTAATTGGGATCTACGAAGCTAAGGCTGCAAATGAAGCGTATAAGAAACAGCCTCGTAGGGAGGGAGAGTCATAAGCGAGAGGCCGAATAGGAACAGCGACGGAAATACAGTTGAATTGCATTGGTTAATTATGAAGACGCGTAATTCAATAGTTACAGATCTCGCGCAATTCATGTACTTGTTCAGAAATGAGTCGATACGATCTGAAACTAAAATATACTAATGGCTAAGATTTGGTATTTTATCGTTAGGATTCTTGAAGAATACTTAAGAACTGTATTAATCAAGACTAGGATATCATTATTTAAAACTGATAATAATTCTGATTAATGTCTTAATCAACCGTCTAATTGAGAGTATCTTGGACTATTCAAATTGTGTGTCTAGAAATTGCTTGGATTTGAGTAACTTGCAACCTCCTCACTTTATGATGCGATTGACGGAAAAAAACAATGTTATTTATTTACTCGGCGAACCCTTATATTTGAAGCCAAAATAGCAACAACATTGATGTGAAGTAATTTTTTTTGTTTTGTTTTGTTTTGTTTTGTTTTGTTTTGTTTTGTACCAGGCTACAAAGCAAATAAAAACTACTCTACTCTAACAAATTAGGGAAACCGTTTCTTTCATTGAAAAGCATATTCTGATACATCTGATTTCATTTGGCATGGAACAAATCTAATAACTCGGTTTTGTATACAACGGAACACTGAGTATAACTCCTACTATAAATTCTCAGAGTTCTCAAGGCTGCAAGTTAGTATCCACCGAGTACAATGGCCCATACCATGGCATTCAGGGTTCCAAAAAGTTATACGTTGGTTTCTTATGAGTGCAAGGGACGATACCATGGCACTAAGAGTTCCGAAAAGTTATATGTTGGTCTCCTCAGAATGAAACTGACCATACCATGGCACTCAGGGTTCCTAAAGTTATAGGTTGGTATTTTCTGAGTACAACGACCCATACCATGGTACTCAAGGTTGCGAAAGTTACCAGAAGCAGTTCAAGATCCTCGAATGCAAGTCTCATGCCATACACCTAAGAAATCAGGAACGCTGCTGGGAAAATTTTAGGTCCACTGAATGCACGTCCCGTACGATATGTGAGGGTATAGCTCGGTTGAACCCATTGGCATTGGTGTGTCATGTCAGTTGTCAAGTTTACTCGCCAAATCACAATCTTTGATTTAGACTGAAACATCATTTTTGGACTAGGATAAACTATGTATTGAGACAAAGACCATTTGAAGATTCAAGACCATAGCTTATTCACTTGATTATTATTGTTCTCGTCAAAAAATTAGTAAGGATATTCATTGATTTCGTATTCACCATTCAATCAATTTAATAGTCGATGATGTTGTATGTATTGATTCCTATAAGAAGGAACGAAAGATATATCTTTAAGACTTATCACAATGGATTACTCTATAGTGATTTGAAGATTTAAAACTTAAGAGTGGAAACAGGGTAGTTCACAAACTACATACTCAACACGTTCGTGTACCCTACACGAACCTTGTTGTGAGGAAAGGTTATTGAACTCAGCTGGCATATGGTGCGTGTACCCTACACAAACCTGTTCAGTTCAAGAATTCCTGAACTCAATATATGGCATATAGTTCGTGCACCCTACACGAACTGTAGTTGTCGAAACCGAACAGACCTTTAATATTATAACAAGGTTCGCGTACCCTACACGAACCATACATAGTTCGGAAACTCTTGTCCACTTTTTTTGTATTTTAGTTCGCGTACCCTACACAAACCTTGTGCCCGGTTTATATGATTATATTTTGGCACAACCTTCATATAAGTCAAGGTGAACCTTTTCACCACCTTCGGCCATTTGGTCTATAGGCGGTTCGAGAAGTTTGGGTTGGGGTTTTGAGCGGGTCATAGATATCTTTGTTCATGAACTTACTTGAGCCCTCTCAATGGTTGCTTAATCTTTAAGATAGAACTACCTTGACGATCAATATAAATAGACAACCTTCTGCAAAGATACAACTCGTATCCTCTCCATATTATTATGTGTCATTGCATAAAGGTTGGTCATAATCTCGAAACCTTTTATTAGGTTACGACTATTGAAAGACTTCACTTGAGGAACGTGAAGCACTTGAGCATCCTGATCATGTATCTTGGGTCGATTGTATTGTACTAAAACGATCAATCATCAAGACCGAGATTTGATAAAACTTCGTTAGGCTCTTTTCAATAAGACTAAGTCCTAGAAGTTCCGCAATGATCACGAACTAGACTTAGAGTTAAGTTCGTAAACGTTGTGAGGTAAAATGAATTAAGCTAGATCAATAATCTCTAATTGATATTGATTTGACTTTCCTGAACCTTGATTGGTTAATATAAAGGAAACCCAAACTGGGCGTGATGTTAGTGATAGAGTAGTGATAGCCTTCACAAATGATTGTGGATTGTGAAGCAACTCTTAGGCTATAAAGGACGTTTGCTAAGGGAATTGTTAAGGGAATCAAGTGTGTAGGTTCTTGCGGGAGCCAAAAGAAGTAGGAGCACAACGTTAACTGAATTGCTTGAAATGTGTCTTGCATTACTTTACCTTCCGTTTATATTTTCTCTGTTGATATAATTAAAGTAATTGCAAAGAAGTGCGTTGATTCAATCTGTGAGTGAAGATTTTCAAAGACTTGTCTTGGAGTAAAAAAACTCATCTCAAGTTGTTACTTAATTAATGGTTTGTGAGATCGTTCAAGTAAAACATATCATATAGGTTCACAAATTAAAAAGTTGATGGTGTACTTGGTATTCCCTCTTTTTCATATAGGTTGAACGAATAAGATTCAGTGGTGTACTCGGTACCCTCGTTTTTTCATGTTCAGCTCCTTTCCAACAACAAGTCAACCGTGTTTGAAAAGGGTTCGATGTTAGAAAATGAAAAACCATTACTTATATTCCATTCGGCGAACCTACCCAATTGACCCCCACATCTTCGACGTTACCTGCCCATTGTTCAAGTATATGACCCATCCAATGCAGACATCTTGCAGCGTTTTTTATTATTTATAGGCGCCAGTGCGATCATCCGACAACAACTTCCTGGAAGGTCACCCATACCTGAGTTGCCCCCGACACGGCACGCTTAACTGCAAAGTTGTTCCTAACTTTGAAGTCAAAATACGTAGAGATTATCTAGTTTTCACTTCAGATTTTTGTCATGTTCATTTTTTATTAAATTGATCTTTAATTAGAACACTAGTAAATCAGTATTAGATTTATAAAAACATAAGAAAGATAACAACTTTTTATGGAAAATTTATCAGTTTTTCAAATACCCAATAGGTACCCGGACTAGATGGGTACCCAAATTTTTACCGGGATTGTATTGGAACCCCCAATTTTGGAACTGATGTTGAATTATCACTAAGAATAGGAACCAAATAAAATCATTGGTACTGATATTGGATAGTATGGTAACTGGAAATGATAGGTCTCGTTAACACCCATAGTTTGACCCTTTCTTTTACTCCTATGCCTTGGGCTTGGGAGGGATGATATTATTTTGAGTCTACTCGATATTGAAGGTCAAGATAGAAATACCTGAGGCCATTTAACTACAGATGTTTGACGAGGTCATCAAATAAAAGATTTTAACGGTCAGATTACCCTTGTGTGTGGAACCTTTATCTTTTAAGGATATGATTATCAATCAAATTTATAGATAATATATCTCACAAAGCATGCGTTGAAATTTGACAAATTTTATATATTCAAAAAGCTTTTTGAAACACCTACAATGAGCATAAATGCGAATATCAGTTGTTCATTCTCTAGATTTTTTTATTGTTCAACATCCCTTATTTTCTTCATTCATTTTGGCGTGCAGCTATTATCCATAACGTTTTTTTTTCCTTTAAAGTGCAGCTATTTTCAAAATTGTCTTTTTAAAGTGTAGTTATTATCCACAGTGTTTTTTTAGAGTGTATCTATTATCTACGGTGTTTTTTGAAGTGAAACTATTAACCACAACTGTATATTTGGAGTGCAGCTATTACCTACAATATTTTCTTTCAGAGTTCAACTATTACCCATGGTGTGTTTTTCGAGAATAATTATTATCCATAATGTTTTTTTAAAAATGAAGCTCTTGTCCATAATGTACTTTCGAGTGCAACTACCATCCACACTTTTGGTTGCTTCGAGCTTTTCTTGTTATAAATAAGGTGCTCAAAATATGAGCCACCTCCATTACAACCAACATCAACATGCATCACCTTTTCCCACCCTCTTTGAAAACTGTATATGTGGAACCATGACTCTTTTCCCTTTTTTTCTTTTGATTTTTTGTATTTAATTATCAAATAATTTTTCCAATCTCATTCCAACTACTTGCAGATTGCAGGCCAAAAATGCATGATAATGTGTTTTCCAATCACTCATTTCTATTTATAAATACCTAATATTGTCTGTGACCTTAACAATTTTTGGGTCATTGTCACTGTTTATTATTAAGATATATGGAAAAACAAAGGGAATCGGTAGACAAAAGGGTCTGACAAAAATATTTGACAAACTACCACAACCATCAAAAGCTATAAATCTAAGGGTCTATCTTAATGATGATGTGGAACATTTTTTTACCTATATTCTTATACGGCTCAAGCTTGAGCCAAGCCATCTAACAATTAAGGAAATATTAAAAAATCTTAATCTAAAAAAATAGGGAATTTTCTTCTCGTATTTTTTTCCTTCTAAACCTAGTCTTCTTCTCCACCAGTTCACTGTCTTCCGCAGCTATACATGATATCAACGGCATGTAATTTTTATTGCTAGTATTTATGATTGTTCTATATTTCAATCCCGGTAGTTAGTAGTCCTACACCATTTGTTATACTACGAAACCCTTGTTTATGCAAGGAGTTCAATTCTTGGCGATTTGTTGTCCTCTAGGTTTTTTGTACCAGAAATTAACGAAAACCTTTGCATGAGACAAGGAAGAAGAAGAAGAAGAGGATAACACATACGATAAAATATTAACCATACAACCAAAAACCAAGAACTATTTGTCTTTCTTTTGTGACATTCGTGAAATCTATGTACTAGCTTGATATTATTGAACATCATCAGTACTTTTTTTTTTGTGATTATATATACTTAGTTACTGATGTTACTTTTATGTTTAACCAGGCCAAATGGACGAATTCTCTAATTTTTCAACGTATGATTCTGATCGGGGCATAAGTGATACAAATGGACTCACGGATAGTATTTTGGAAGAAAAGGAGAATGATAATAATGACACTTCCGATACTCCAAGCAAGGGAAGGGAATTCAAAAGTTATGAAGATGTGAAAGAGTACTATATAGAGTATGGGCGACGGAACAGTTTCACGATACGATTTCGATCAACAAACAAAACTTTCATGGGCGTGCGAGAAGTAACTGCAGCTTATATGGTATGCTCACGAGAAGGCAAACATGAAAAAAAAAAAAAAAGGAAAATGTAGAGGGAATAGATAAAAAAAACAAAAAACGCTGCAATACGATAAAATGTGGTTGTGAAGCAAATATGCATATTCTTTTTAATGAAGAAAATAATATTTGGACAGTGAGGGCATTCTCATATGATCACAATCACAAATTTCTATCGTCGTCGAAGAGAATGCTCATGAAGACTAATAGATTCATGCCAGAAGAAGTGAAAGGTGCAGCAGAGGCATTTCATAGGGAAAATATTCAGGTTGGAAAAGTTCCAGCAGTTTTTGACGGGGCAACAATTGGATTTAACAAAAGAGATTGTTGGACTCACTTGCGTAATGTTAGGTACAAAAATCTTTAAATTGGTGATGCACAACCTGTCATGGATTTTTTTTGCATATGAGACAAAGTGACAATCCACAGTTCTTTTATCGAGTTCAAGTTGACGAACATGGTAGAGCCGTAATTTTTTTATGGGTAGATGAACGGTCGCGTATGTCATATGAACAATTTGGGGAAGTAGTCTTCTTTGACACAGCTTACAGAACAAACAAATATGATATGCCATTTGCACCATTTATTGGGGTAAACCATCATTACCAGACCATACAATTTAGGTGTGCATTGTTACAAGATAAAACTAAAAAAAAATTCATATTGTTGTTTCACATTTGGCTTGAAGCAATGAGAGGAAAACATCCATTAGCGATAATAATTGATCAAGACGCTGCCATGGCTGCTGCAATAAATGAGGTTTTTCCAAACACTCGTCACCGTCATTGCCTATGGCAGATCAAGAAAAGATTTAGAGAAAAATTATCTCATGTCTATTTTAATTAAGAAGTCAAAATTCAAGAGTGATATGAAAACCTGTATTCATCATACGTACAAAATACAAGAGTTTGAAGAGAGGTGGAACAAGATGATTGAAGAGTTTGATTTAACCGATAATGATTTGTTAAAAAATTTATATGTCATTCGAGAATCATGGGTGCCTGTATATCATATAAATACATTCTATGCAGGTATGAATACAACGGGTCGCAGTGAGGGAGTGAATGCCTTTTTCAAAGCATTCGTCTCGTCAAAAACTAATCTTAGAATTTGCATATCGTTATGAGCAAGCATTGAAAAAAAATGTTGATAAAGAAAATCAGGAAGATTTTGTATCGGAGCATACCAATCGCCTTATTTAAGAAAGCAATTTGATACTTAAGCATGCAGCTGAAATTTACACTCGCAATATCTTTAAAAAGTTTAACGATCAATTATTAGCTGCATTACGGTTCAAGGCGGAAGAGATAGAAAGAGATGATGATTTTCGCACTTTCTTGGTGACATCTAAGATTGGTTATCCACAAAAGTTTACTGTAAAGATAAAACCAGGTACGTATGAAGGATATTGCGAGTGTCGGTACTTTGAATTAAAAGGTTTACCTTGCAAACATGTGTTAAAAGTCTTGACAAAGCTTGATATAGATGTAATCCCTCCACATTTTATTCTGAAAAGATTGTTGAAGGTGCCAACTCATTTAGGATAATGGATGAATCATCATGATCTAATGACTATGAGAATTCAGAAGCATTTAGACTTAGTCATCTTTGTCGCAGATCAATTCAGGTGTCTTGTTTTGCTTCCAAATCAAATAGATTAAATAAGATGGCAGTTGACGGTATTGAGGAGCTTTTTGCTCGAATTGTTGATGATCATAATAAGTTAGTTGAAAATGATGAACCATTCTTCCAAATTCTGAAATTCAAGAAGACGTTGCTTGTCCTGTAAAATCATGCCCACCGTTTATTCAAACCCACAAGTATCACAGGTGAAAGGTAAACCCACTGGAAAGGTTAGTAGCACCAGCTGATTATTACATCATATGGAATGTGCAAACAGGAAAAGGAAGTGTTCTGTATGTAAAGCTACCACTCATGAAAAAAGAACCCGCCCGGATCAAAAGAAGCAAAATACTGTATAAGGTATGTGAACTGATTTCATGTGATTTTAGTTTCTCTTTAGTAATGTGATTGTCTATAGTTTGTAATTTTAAGGTACAATTCAACTTTGTGCTCATAAAATTAGCTTATGGTTAATTATATATTTGCAATTGAAGGTAAAACTGAAGTAAGTTCATTGAAAACGCAGTTAGGAAAGTGATGCTATTAGATGGTGTGAACTGTGAAGGAAGGATAAATGCTTTACTATGGTGTTTGTGCTACAACCAAGACTACTAGGTTGCACAGCCAGGAAGGGGAGTGAAGTCAAAGTTGTCATGTTTATTTCATTCACTTATTTAATAGAGGACGACTTTTGTTCAAGTTAAGAATAGTTACAGTTGGTTTAATGTTTTAGATCGTTAAATTTTAATGTACTTTATTCACTTTATTTTTGGATTGGAACACTTACTGATGTTGGGGAAATGCACATTAATATTTTTCTTCAATGTTTCTCTTTAGTTTATCAAGATTCTGAAAAAATTTATTGTGATTCAGTAGCTCACCCTTCAGTCCTAATATTGCAGCAAACTCTTAATCATTAAGAGTTGTAGTTCTGAAATTGCCACATTGCAGGTGTGTTCAATGGAGCTTGAACAACCACATTGTAGTTGTAGAATTGTACAGTCAGAAGCTTATGCCTTGCTAACTTCAATATGAATATTACTCTGTCGATAAAGCCAGATTTGTGTTGCATTAGTTAAGTCGCATCATGAGTTATAAATTCGTGGCCACCAACATAGAATTTTATGTCAATGTCGTTCGAGTGTTATGTAGCATAAATGGGAAGCTAAAATCTGTTGTAAGCTCTTAATATTGCTAGCACGCACCACAATCTATTTTTAGAGTTGTTGATGGTGGTTTTTGGTGAGAAGGTTGCAAGAGTAATTTTTGCATTAATTCCTAGTATCATTGTTGGTTGTGGCTTAGAGAGGCGACAAGGATGGCTCAAGGACTAGTATGAATTTATTTACAATAGGGATACAAGAATTGACCACCATGGTTCCACCTAAATCTCACAGCCATGGTCTAGTACCATGACCCACACCCTATTGTTTTAACGGCCATGTCGCTAGCTCCATGGCCCACATTCTTGTTTGCTCCGGCCTAATGTTGTCCCCACTTTTATTGCTTGGCCGTGGCTTAGGCCACGGCCCCACTTTTATAGCTCGGCCGTGGTTCATGCCACGTCCCCACTTTTATAGCTCGGCCGTGGATCATGCCACAACCCCACTTTTATTGCTCGGCCGTGGCTCATGCCACGGCCCCACTTTTATTGCTCGGTTGTGGCTTATGCCACGACCCCACTTTTGTTGCTTGAGCCAAGACCCCACTTTTATTGATCGGCCATGGTCTAATACTATAGCCCACTTTTATCACGCGGCCATAGCCTAATGACATGGTCCCACTTTTTAATTCTTAAGTCATCCTTACTTATAGGGCATGTCCCTCTTTACCAATCCAAATCCTAATTGATTATAGAATCCATAATGTTTTGGTTTCCTATTCAAATTCAGAAATCTGACAGATTACGAATTACTGTAAAGAACGATGATGCGGTCTAATCCGTAAGAATTTAGGAAAAACTTCCTTCATGAAAGTTATTGATCTGCAAGTCTTCTATAACATACTAAAAATTCATGATTTTAGGAAATATAGGCTGATCTGGGCGATTTTTTAAGTAAGTGACGTGCAAACAGTCTAGAAATCTGACCATGGCCTAACGCCATGGTCCATCCCTATACATCCTATAGTAGACTTCCTATTAAGATTATTATGCTATGTAAGATAGCTTATTATTATTCATGTATCCTACCTTAGGGTCTTGAATTGGCAATGCTCATGCATTTTTGGTTATGGCTACGTTGTGTTAGCATAACCTGGCTTTTCTCCTGATTATAGACTTGCTTCTATAATCAGTGCTACATTTCTTAATCGTGGCTCATGGATATGATTTATATTATTTTAGACATTCATATGTCTCTATTACTCAGGGAATTGGTGCATTATATGCCACAAGCCAATTTCTCATATTTACGGCATACGAAGAGTCATATTTACTTGACCATTGCCACAGAGGGTTGCTGAAATCCCCTCAGTCTAAATGGCGATTGCATAGCTCAATCCTTAGACTATTCTTATTGGTCCAAATGGTGATTGCCCGGTTCAATCCTTAGACCAATTCTGAGAAGAATGGCCCACCTCCAGAAAGCCTAAAGAGATACACAAGCTTATCCCTTAATTCTCTATTTTACATGCAAAGTCCTAAGTTTACCAACACATTAAATGGTACGACTTGCACTTAGTCATCTTTAACTTAACAAATCTTACGAGAATCAAGTAAGTTACATGGGGGGATATTCTTTAGGGTTTTGGTTTTGCGGTCTACGGCACGTGTGATTACAATGGCACAATCACTCAACGGGAAAGAAAACTAAGTCGTGTGAACGTTGCTAGAAAGATGGGATGAGAAAGTGTGTTGTTAGTCTTCCCTAATTATTAGGCGCAAGACTCTTAACAGGTGGTCCCACTTTCTCCACTCTCCCACTCTTCTACTTCATACGAGATCAGTTGGAATTTTATTGCTATAAATAGGTCACTCGACCAGTTTGGAACTCAGGTTGATCAGAATCAATTCAGTGCAGTACAATCAGTTCATCTCATCGATAATTGATTAACTCTTCTCATTCAGCATTCAACATCTAGTGAGAACTGAATATCCATTTTTTTAGCAACTTTATTCACAACATCACAATAATCATAGCAATTCTCTGATCTCATCTTTCTCGGCTTCCCTCTCTTAAACCAACCCTATTTCCTTTTCTTGTAACTGAAGCAATACTCGAACGGCCATTTCTTGGTTTAGGCGAGTCTTGTTCGAT
>JAJJMA010101050.1:0-13234 GCA_023529015.1 Papaver nudicaule
AAACAAAGGCTGAGAAGCATATTCAGAAACTACTGCTACTTGGTATGTATAATGTACATTTGATCTCCACAGTACATTAGTTCGATAGAAGCATATAACTGGTTGACTCTCTGCTACTTGGTATGTATAATGTACATTTTATCTTTTGTATAGATTTTTGTATTTGTATTTGTATTTGTAATACATTTTTTTAATTTAAAAACAGAATTTATTTATTTTGTAATTTTATTTTTTTAATTTTAATTAAAAAATCTGCAACGTTTATAGGCGTTGCTTCATTTATCTAAAACGTTGCTCTAAATAAAAGGGCAACGGAAGTGGTGACGTGTGGTGACGTCACTTACGTTGCTAATAACAAAAAGTGCAACGGAAGTGGTGACGTGTGGTGACGTCACTTACGTTGCTTCATTTATAAAAAATGTTGCTTTAAATAAAAAGAGCAACGTTACTAACGTTGCTTTAAATAAAAAAGAGCAACGGAAGAAGCAACGTAAATTACGTTGCTTTAAATAATTAAAGCAACGTAAATAGACGTTGCCAAAAATTTGTAACGCCGTTTTTGCAACGCTAATAGACGTTGCTTTTATTCGGCGCAACGTCTATATCCGTTACAAACAGGCCCCTGTGGCGTAGTGGGAGGCTCAGAGGCAGGCTGCTCTAGGTAACATCAAGGTTCCCTCGACTGCGGGAGAATGGAAGAATGTGTATGACCATGGTAAGTGTTTTCAACTGATTTTGTAAGTGTTTTATCTTTTTTAATGTTAAGAAATATCTAACTAATATTGTTATTTGCATGGCAATAGGTCAAGCAAGGAACCGCTCTTTTGAAAAAAGTGGGTGAAAAAATCAGGTGCAAAAAGGGAGGACTATCGGTGCAAGAGCAAGAAAAGTGCGTCGCGGATTTGACCAAAATCTTTGAAAAGGGTGAAGCTTCTCTTCGGGTGGAGGAGGCCCCAAAGAAGACCAAGAGGAGTCGGCAAGAAGACGAAGGTACGAGTGGAGGCAATGGACAAGATGGTCATGGTAGAGGAAAAAACAAGAGTGGTCGTTAATTAGTATTTCAAAACAATGATGGCTTATGGTTTTATTTTTAAGTACATTTGAATCGTTTAGGTTTCAGTCTTTAAGTACATTTGAATCAGTTATGTTAAGTACAATGGCGTGTTTTAATATATATATATATATGTCTCTGTATGGTGTGTTTTGCATATAAGCTCTCTTGCGTGTTCATCATTTGCCAATGACAGAGTCAGTTTCGGCTCTGAAGGCATGTTAACACCCTGGGCCGAAAAGGTTTCGGCCCATGAACATGTTTCCATACCTAAGCCGAAACTGTTTCGGCTTACGTTATTCCATGTCGGCTGAGCCGAAACTGATCCAAGGCTTATTATATTAGAAATCAAATTTATTTTTTCTACTTCTCTTCTACTTCTACTACTCCCTTACAACTAAAAAAGAACCTAAAGAAGAAACAAAACCCCCCCAAAAAAAATCATAAACCCTCAATCAAAAAATAACGACTAGTAACACTCACCAAATCAGAACATTGGCATGGAAAGTGTGATTAGCAAACCCCATTCTGAAGTTGAAAACCTTGGAGCTCAACTAGAAGAATCAATCCCCCCAAATGAAGATCAATCGGAGCAAGAACAACTCGGGATGCGTCAAGGAATGTATTATACAGATACCCATCCACTTATTTGTGTGTTTGATTGATATACTAGTTTAAACACAAGATTTTTATGTGTTATTTACATGCCCAGAAAACTTTTCGGCCCATAGATGTAATCAAACCACCCAGCCGACACTAAAGCACTTTATTGATAACTATATGGATTAGTTTCGGCCCAAACATTCCAGGAAAGTCTGGGCCGAAATTTGTTCTTATTTCCAGCCCTTTCCACGTGGATACTTCAATTTCGGCTCAAGTAGGTATTGATAAATGTAAGCCGAAAATTTGTCTGTCTGACTTGTATTGATATTTGCAACAGCGAGTCCCTTGCAATTGTTGTTTATGAACCTCCCCCACCACCAATTCGTGAGGATGATCCAAGCGTGATTGAAACACGACGTCAAAGGGATGAACACATTGATCCCCCTCTTCCACGACCACAGCATTTGCGTGGGGAATATGCTCCTGGCCTGCGTAGGGATTATCGTGATTTTCTTCCTCAGCAAGTCAAAAGATTTCTCGATCATGATGAATGGCAAGCAAATGTACCTCGTAATCTTAAAAGAAAGAGGGTTGGTGAGGGTGTGGAAATTTTTCCATGTGGTTGTACACTTTGCGTTGAAGTTGCACGTCTCCGTCCACTTGTTGAGGCCAATGACGGACCGAGCTGGGAACTAATCCGCAGCCGAACACGGTTTGGAACTGGTTTCACTGGTTGAGTATTATTAAGTGTTTTGGTATTGTTCTTCTTTTATGTTATGGGCAGACTTAAACATCCTTTGATGGCGAGCCAATTGTATCGTTGAATTGTTATTTTGTTAGTTAAACTTTATTTCGTCTTGAATACTATCATTTGGATGTGTAATGTTTAGATGCTGAACCTGTATTTCGGCTTACGTTATTTCATGTCATGAGTGCCGATACTATTTCGGCTTAAGTTATTTCATGTCGGCTGAGCCGATTATGTGTCGGCTTACGTGATTTCATGTTGTCTGAGCCGAAATTATGTCGGCTTGCCTTTCCCTTCCTTGGTATGAGCCGACACTTGTTCTGTAAAGTTCCAACGGTAGTATTTTCGGAAAAATAGCCGTTGGGGCTTGTTGTCTATATAATTCAAACCCATCCCAAACTCACTTGCAACCAAATTTCTATTCTAAATCTCTACTCCATAAAATGTCTCAACCTTCTTCATCCTCTTCTTCTCCTCCAAATAAAAGGAACATAACAAAGGAGATAATTGATAACTACTACTACAAAAAACCTTCATCTACATCTCCTCCTCTATTCACTCCACCTCCATTTAAGATATGGTATCCATCTCCTCCTAGACATTATGGAAACCCAATTGTCAAGCGATGCAAAACTTCATCCGGTTCTTCTTCTTCCTCATCTAACATTCAAAAACAACACAAGAATCCTCTAGACTCACTACCCGATGCGCCTAAACCCCGTCCTAAATTTACGTGCGGTGAAGATATTTGTCTTTGTGGCAATCTTATGTTGTTGTATCCAACTCCGAACGAAATCAAACGCCTTCGTTATGGAGTGAATTGGTCAAGTTTGTGGTTTTATGTCCAACAAAACTTCAACGAAAAAACTCCCCGAAAAATGGTGCGAGATGTGAATGCGTTGTCGGCGCGATGGAGCAAAATACACAAAAAGGTTCAACAATTCATGCACTTGGGGAGACTAGTCCGAGCTCAAATTCAAGATGAGAACGAGGAAGAAAATGTGGCTAGGACTTTGAAGGAATGGTACCAATGGAAATGGAAACACTTCAAGTACGAACAACACTACCATCTCATCAAGGATTTTCTCGTATCAAGATATGTGGATTGAGTTAGTTACCTCTTAAATAATACGGTTCTATCATTATGCTTTGATTATGTAATATGGGGTTATCATTAATGTAATGCTTTTATTTTATGAATGATGAATTTGGTATTTTAGAAACCGGCATAATACTTAATATTTAAAACTAAAGAGTTCGTCTTACAACACATATAACAAAGCCAAACCGAAACACAGAATAAATTTCGGCTTGTAACCACAAAACAACAAATCTGCCGAAAAAGTTTCGGCTCCCCCGCAAAAAAAAAGTCTGAGCCGAAACTATAATATGGTTTGCATGGCAGAAATATGTAGTTTAAGCTCAAACAGTATAACAGTATACTGAGCCGAAATTGTCACTGTCCATCTCGACAACACCATTGAGAGCCTACATCCATTTCTTCAAGTCCTATGTTCAAGTCCGGGATCCAATTTTTGTCTTCTTCAATTGCTACGTTCAAATCCGGCACTTCTTCAATTATTTGAACCTCGTCATCCATTATTTGAAGGGCTTCTTGCATGTCTTGCATATCCTCAAAATCTTTATAGTCACACAAATTAATGCGGACTTCACGTGCAACTTTAATGGTTTGCGCCTTCCACATCGCCATTTCCCCAGAGTAATCTTCACACCAATCACCCGAGTAGTTGGGGTCGTAGCCCGGCCAATATGCACTATACGACAATGGAGGTATTGGGCAACCCAACTTGAGCTTGAGACCGATGAAATGATTCTTTTCAACAAAGGCAATAAAAAGCCTTCTACCCCTCAAAACTTCATCACAAGGAACTCCCGGAGGTGCATAAGTTTCACTAAACTCAACGGAGAAATTGTGGACGACGCAATAAAATGTCTGCGCGATGAGGAAACCACAAATGGGAAACTTCATCCAATAATCCCTTGTAAGCACATCACTACCTAGTAGACGCTTTCTCATATTCTTTTACTCCTCCTCTACTCCTTCGTCGCCTTTATCCCCACCTCTCAACATTGTGTAGTAAAAAGAACGGTTGCGTTCCAAAGTTTCGCACATTTTCTTGCTAATATACATGCACACGTCCCCCTTGTGCCTATCCTCCAAATCAAAAGTTCCTAATTGCTTCGCCACAACGTGAAAACCACAATTTCCATCTTTTGGGACATCTTCTATGCTCTCAATATGGTTGTGGATGATAGGTGGAAGCCAATCCAAATAGTCGTCTTCCTTGATGTCTATCTTCGCCAAAATGCCTTTCCCTTTTTCTGCTAAAGTACTTTGTTGTTGTGGAAGTGTTGAAGGGCCACTTAAGCGACTTTTCTTACTTGGATTACTACCACTTACCTTCATCCCCGCGGGCTTCGCCAAAATGCCTTTCCCTTTATTTGCTAAAGTACTTTGTTGTTGAGGAAGTGTTGAAGGACCACTCGATGAAGCTCCATCCCTAGTTGAACGACTTCTCTTGCTTGGATTACTATCACTTACCTTTATCCCCTCCTTTGCCAATGCTTTTCTTTCCTCATCATACTTTGCTTGGACGTGTTCAACTCCGGATAGATCTCTACCCGTTGACAATAAAAAGGAGTTGAGCTTCCGTTGCATCTTTTTCGTAACCTTGGTACTTTGCCTACCCTTTTCGTCTCCTTCAATCGGTTCCAAAACATCGGCAATGGTATATTGTTCCAAAAGTGGCTTCAAACCATCCATTATCCTTTGCTTTTCGATACCATTCATGTAATCAAACTTCTCCATTAGAATTCTTCCAAATAGTGTGGCCCCAAACCCTTCCGCTACTCGATCGGTAGGACGAGGATGGAAACTCAATTGCTTCCAATGAGGATCTATAGCATCCAAAGGTATCACTTTATCCTTATACCCGGCACACATATGTGGACATGGAAGTCCCACTGTTGTCTTTATCGGACAAGTACAATTTGCTCTTGGCCTATACTTATGCTTCACCGCCAATGCCACTTGCTTCATCACCAACTTAATACACAAATGGGAGACATTAAGACTTAAATGCCTTATCCATGTACAATCCTTCCCATCGAGAAGAGGTTCTTCGAACTTGCACACTTGGAGAAGACTTTTTCGAACTTCGTATGGATGTTTATAATATCACTTCTATGATACTCACGTATAGCATCAAACACGGTGACAAATGTGTCACGACATCCAAAAAGATTTACCTTCAACCGGTGGTGAGCCTACTCACACATACTTGTTGCTTGGTTGTCGAAGTGTTTAATCTTGTTCGTAAACATATGCACGAACTTTCCCGGTGCTTCAATACTTTATTTAAGTAGGGCATGATTTCCGGGTACTTGGTAACTCCCCAATGATCAACCAAACGTTGGTAATTCCGGTTGTAAATCGCCAAGGTTTCGGAAAAAACCAATGCTTCCCAATGTGTCGTGAATAATGCATACTTCTCTTGCTTGTCGGCATAATCCACAAGGAACTCTTCTTTCTTGGCTTCTCGCACTTCCGCTGGTAACTTTGAAATCTTCTCTAGTTCACTTATCTTCTTGAAGGTTGAATAATCGGATGACATTTCTTCTCCACATTCTTAGCTATGTGAAACGTACAAAGAAAGTTAACGGCGCCTGGAAATACCTTTGTTATAGCCCACATCAATGCACTCTCATTGTCGGTTACTATCACCCTTGGAAGCTCTTCCTTGTATATAGATTTAACTCTCTCTAACGCCCATTTGTAACTTGCCTTTTTCTCGTCTCTCATGAAAACGAAAGCCACGGTGAAGGGTGACTTCGTCGAGGTATGGCCAACAACGTTCAACAATGGCATCTTGTACTTATTAGTCTTGTAAGTACAGTCCATAATAAGAACGTGTGGAAAGCATAGAGCCAATTTGAGACAATCTGGATCGGCAATTAATAGGTGAGTGACTTGTCTAAACTCATCCAATTTAACATCCATGGTGTAACCATTCGCCCTTGCCACTTGAAACAATTGTTGCATCACATTCCTTCCTTTTGTATCTCTAATTTTTATTTGCATCCTTGCGTTGTAGATGGTTTGCCGTGTTGACTTGTTGCTTGGATCGTCCAACTTCAACTTGGTAAGAATGTGACGTACTCCAATTCTTTCTTTAGACATCCGTTCAACTTGCAACTTTTCATGGGGTTTAAGCCTTCCAATCGTGGGGTGTCCGTGAAAATCAAATGGCCGTGGATGGTTATGACGACAATCCATGGTAGCGTTCATCACCCAATGCTTTCATGGCCCAAAAAGTTGAAAACTAGCTTGAAAGGACATTCTATCTTCCTTGTTTTACTCTTATAAGGGATCCTGGATGAGGTCTTCACATACACATAACCCTTCTTGGATTTATTTATATCTTTTCCGCTTCTCTCACAAACCATCACCAAACGGTTTTTACGAGTATCTCCACCGATGACAACTGCGCACATTATTTCTCTTGCTTGTTTCTTAACCCAGGCTATGACTTCTTCCCTTGAATACCACGTCTACATTTGTAAGAAAATAAAGTATTAGTTAGATATTATTTTGTAGGAAATAGACTAAGAAAATAAAACTATTAGTTACCTACCAATCCAATTCCTTTCAAATATTCCTCTCTAGTATCTTCGTGAATGGTCCGAGAGAAGAGCTCTTGATTTACATGGTTTGCGAGTGCGACCTATAAAAAAAAAGCGAAAGTTAGAATCAATTTCGGCTCACACGATAAACTACTATTCTCAGCCGAAACTGTTTCGGCTTTCAGGCTGTTCTCGAAACTTTGAGCCGAAATTGTCTCTGTGGTTTCCATATATTTTCAAAAAATTTACCTAGATTCGGCTCAGATATTGAAATTATTGTATGGGCCGAAAATACATATTTCTCAGAAATATACAGGTGGTTTCGGCGCAGTAAAGATCTGAAAAAGCTCAGCCGATACAATTTCGGCTTGCTCATTTTTCAAATTTTCCTAGCCGAAAATCTTTCTGGGCACGCAAAATACTCAAAAAATTCTCATCTTTTCATGGATTCGAGCTATAGAAATGAGTATAGACAAGATTTATAAGAATACCTGTGCATTAGAAGGATTGGGTTCATCATAAATCGGCTCATCATTCACATTTGGCTCATAAAATCCATCTTCATCTTCAAAAAGAGCTCCTCCAAGAGATGAAGAATCAACCATTAAACGATTGTTGTTGTTGTTGTTGTTCTTGTTGTTGCGAGGAAGTAATATGAAAGGATTATCCATCTCAGAATCACTTGATTCACTCATTGTGAACCACAAAAATCACAAATCTCACCAAAAAAACCTAGGTTTTTTTTCCTCTCTTCTCCCCCCAAAACCCAAAATTTTTCTCACCCAAAAATTAAAATCAGATTTTATGTTTAAATTTAATTTAATTAAAATCATTAACACTAACAATTATCATTAACACTAACAATTATCATTAACACTAATCATAAAAATTAGTGTTAATTAGTCCAAGGGCAGATTAGCCTTTTTGAAAAAAAATATGACCAAAATACCCCCATTTTGTCGGCTAGCGGGCGGCCGAAAAATACGGTTCTTCTCCACATAAAGTACATAAAATGATTGAGGGATGGCGAACTAGATATCCAGATCTGCTTTTTTGGAAGTCAAAAAACTGTAGTCGAATTTGTACTAAACAAAATCACTATTAGTAGGGAGATTGTAGTTAACAAACAATTATAGTTAACAACAGAGTTAGAATCATGATAGCTATCACACAGCAATCTGCCTGTTTAGACTTCAATTTCTATGAAAAAAGAATAAATGCGGATTAACATACACCAATGGCAATCTTCAGAAGTGGATGATACTCTTTTAAGATTAAATCAAGGAAAAGAGTATACTAATGCCATTCTTATCAGACTTGTTAACATCCAAAGAAAAGATGCAAATTATAATCTAACAGGGCAAGAGTTAAACACTAAGAAAGTTGATACAACTGGATGCAGGCATGAAATGTGTGGATAACTACAATTACCAGAAACAAATCCATCTGTAAGAAGATGGAAAAACCCTTGCTACCAACAGCAATCAATGTCCTGCACCGGGCAGTACCGTAGTAGTACTTTGGAAGGTACCTAGACAGAACTGAGCTTTCCAATGCAGATGGAAATAGCAATGTTTATAGACAAACAAATAGCTTGATTGTAGTTAACGACAGAATTGAAATGTAAATCATGATTCGCTATCACATGGAACCCTGCCTACTTAACACTATTGTTCTTACGAAATATATTGATGCACGATGAAACACTTCAATGTTTATCCCATTTCAAACTAACATTTATGTGATGTGAAAGAGACTGCACGTTAACATAACATGAAAAAAGATCAAATTTGGATCCCCAACATATCTAATAATTATGCTACGAAAATAAGAAATTGGAACAGAACAGACTCCCTCGTACTGCTGGCAAAGCTTTCACTTTCCACAGTCTTGCTTTCATGTATATATATTTGATTCTAATGTGTATGAACGAAACAAGGTACTAAGGTATCACCACATTCTCCAATTGCAATTAGATAAAGTGGTAAACGAATGACGCATTAAAGAAGCATAATAGCTTAGCTAAAACAAAAACAAAAAACTAACATAAGTTGAGATTCGGTGACATAAAGGTTATTGCATTTTCAAGTTCAAACCCATACAAATATAAATAACATAACTTCAGAAGCTCAGCGAAGATTACCAGTTAATAAGCATATCCGGTGGTCTCATCTTGCTTGCTGCTTTGTCGTCAAATCATGGGATTCTGTCTTCTCAAATTCAGCTGACTCCATTGTTTTTGTATCTTCTTCTCCTAATTCTTAGCGAAACTAAAGTGTTCTTGTGAGGGATTGTACGACATAATGAAATGACATCCACAAGCTTTTTTGAGGTTGAAGCTATTGGGTCATAAATATCGAAAGAGAAAGAGTTATAGACAGATTTTAGATTTCAATAGGTTTCTCAACTTGAGATAACCAGAGATATATTTCATATATTTATATTGATTTACATACTTGTACAGCAAGTGCTTAACATAACAATAGAGAGATATAATAGGAAAGATCAAATATACAACAGAAAGATATCAAAACAGAATCCAAAGAACCATATATTTCCTATTCTCTAACACTCCTCCTCGATCTAAGCGGGTGATCGCATACAGTAAGCTTAGAGCGAAGATAAGAGAAATGTTGCTTCGGTGTACGTTAGTAAAGATGTCAGCAATTTGATCTTTGGAACACACAAACCTGACATGTAACTGGCCACGTTGAACTCGTTCACGCACGAAGTGATAATCAATCTCTATATGTTTCGTGCGTCCATGAAAATAGGATTCATAGTAAGATATGTAGCACCAAGGTTATCACACCATAAAACAGGTGGTGTGCATATTGGAACTTGAAGTTCTTTCAGTAAAAACTCAATCCACATGAGCACAGCAGTTGTGATTACAAGACCTCTATACTCAGCTTCGTAACTAGACTTTGAAACAGTTTTATGCTTCCGAGAACTCCAAGATATAATATTTGAACCCAAGAAAACACAATAACCACTGTAGAACGTCTATCAATAGGATCACCGGCCCAATCAACATTAGTATATGCTTGAAACCTGAGCTTCAATGAAGGAGAAGGACGGAGAGTAATACCATACGAAGAAGTACCTTGTAGATATCGTAGAATCCGTTTGACCAAAAGTAGATGTTGATCAGTACGATTCTGCATGAATTGGCAAACTTTGTTGACCGAAAATGCTAACTCCAGGCGTGTGATCAACAAATATTATAAACCACCAACGAGACTTCTATATTCTGTAGGATTCGACAACGGAGTTCCACCTTGTGGATTTAAATCAGTAGAAGTAGTGAAAGGGGTACTCACATGCTCATATTGGCACGAGCTAACAAATCTTCTATGTAACGTCGTTGTGAAAGAAACAGACCATCAGGAGTTCGTGTAGCTTCAACACCGAGAAAAAGAGATAATTCTCCGAGATCTTTCAAAGCAAATTCCTTGTGTAGAGTGTCAACCAGATTTTGTAGACAAGATGGAGAAGAACCTGTTAAGATAATGTCGTCAACGTAGACAAGTAGATAGATAACACCATCAGGTGACCGACGAATAAACAACGAAGAATCTGCCCGGGAAACAACGAAACCCAGTTGTTGAAGAAACACATTCAAACGAGTATACCATGCTCTCGGAGCTTGTTTTAGGCCGTATATAGATTTCTGCAAACAACACACATGATCAGGATACTGCGGATGAGTGTATCCAGGAGGTTGCTTCATATAAACCTCTTCCGTAAGAAAACCATTAAGAAATGCATTTTGAACATCAAGTTGCCGAATAAGGCAAGCATATGTAAGCGCCAATGTTAAAATAATACGTATCGTACATGGCTTGATAACCGGGCTAAATGTTTCTCCATAATAAAAACCTTCTCTTTGGTGACACCCTTGAGCCACTACACGAGCTTTGCGTAGTTCAACAGTTCCATCAGCAAGACGCTTAACTCGAAACACCCATTTAGAACCCACCAAATTCATATCGGGAGTTCTTGGAACATAAGACCAAGTGCCATTCTTTATAAGAGCATTAATTTGATCATCCATAGGCGCGCGCCATTTAGGATCTTCTTTTGCCTGCGAGTAACAAGTAGCTAGGCTCAAACAAATCATCAGTAATTTTAGCATGTTTCGAAGCTAAAAGAACTTTCGGTTTAAAGATACCGTCCTTTCCCCTGGTAACCATCGAGTGGTCATTAATAATCGGCGGTCGCGGTGCAGGTATAACTGACTCCGGAGGCTCTGGTACCATATTAAATTGTGGGCATCCAACTCAAAACCAATTGGCAATGAGTGGAGTGGCCCATAGGATTATTAACTGCAGGATCTTAGAATGCCCATACAATATCGGGTGACGCGGAGTAAAGGTGCGGTCATTTTAGACTCGTCACAAATAGCCTGCTCTGATACCAAGACAGACTTTAGATTTCAATAAGTTTCTCAACTTGAGATAACCAGAGATATATTTCATATATTTATATTGATTTACATACTTGTACAACAATTGCTTGACATAACAATAGAGAGATATAATAGGAAAGATCAAATATATATACAACAGAAAGATAT
The DNA here is from genome assembly GCA_023529015.1 of Papaver nudicaule. NCBI lineage: Eukaryota > Viridiplantae > Streptophyta > Magnoliopsida > Ranunculales > Papaveraceae > Papaver > Papaver nudicaule. The sequence goes on from JAJJMA010101050.1 coordinate 11,626, forward strand.
CAAAACAGAATCCAAAGAACCATATCTTTCCTATTCTCTAACAGTTATTGATGTAATTGTAACATAAAACACCACCACACTTGGTAAGGGCTAACGGTTTTCTTTCGTGAAGAAACTCTTTCACCAAACCCAATGGCTCGTGTTCCACCTGCTCTTTGATTCTGTCAAGAATTTCATCCCTCTATTTTGATAAGTATATGTGAAGACCTCTGTCACTGCAATAATCCCTGGCATAATATAAAACCCCGCCAAAATTCCCTACATAATCACACATGATACCTTCTTCTATAATATGAGGTGGTGAAAGATGTTCAAGAAATTTCTCCCCAATCAAATCAAAAGCCAAAACCCTATTTCCCTCAATCCAGTACAATGATCCCTTCACAAATGCACAACCTTTATAAGGCACGTACGCGTTATGTTTAAACCTCGAAATATTTCTCCACCCTTTACCACTTCCAAGAGTATACACCGCAACCTCTATAAATTCAGGTTCTCTCTTTAACTCTTACAATTCAACAACTTTATACTCATTAGTTAAAGGAAGATAACAAAATCAGCTTGAATGATGTGACACTCATCTCTCTTGATTTTCGGAAGCATAACGTATTTTCTGGTCATGGGGTTCAATATACAATAAGTATCTTGTACCCAATCATGAAGACACATTAAGCGAACCAACGACTTTTACATCAAAATAAGAATATCTAAATGGAGGGGTAAAATTCATCTTTCTAATACTATGAGTAGGTGTCTAATCAATCTCGTTATACTCAAAATGGTGAACTTGATGCTTATTTAAGACAAGAAAACTCGACTTACCAGAGTCATGTGAGTGATTAAGATGATTTAAATGCAACCGAGAGAAAGATGGATGGTAAGAAACCAGATTCCTCCATGGTCTGCAGACTAACTTGCAGTCTAGGATCGATTCACTTGGTAAACGAGTAATAATATCTAGTAGAATGTGTGTTGGTAAATGATTCAAATTCCCCATTGAATCAAAGAAGGGGGATTTACATACAGAGAGAAATGATAGGGTTTTGAAGGACTGGGGAATATTGGAAGTGGGGAGAGCGAAGTTAAAGTGACGGAATTCTTTGGGCTACGTATATGGCAAGGGTCCATCTTATTTGTTGGTTATTGTTGGTTAAATTTGGATTAGGTCATAAAAGAAATTATTTGGTATATTCGAAACAACTTACTTTCTTATAATCAACTCACTAGAATCGTCAGAGTATTTAAACGAGTTAAATAAATTTTGGTAGAATGGATGAGGAAAACAAAATCTCTCCATGGTTTACAAACTAAGTCGAATCAATTTAATAAGGGGACGAGAAACAATGTCAATAAAAATATCTAGTGGGAGGTTTTTTTTTTTTTTCGATTGTTGGCATGGCAAAGTTGCCAGCATAGAAAAAAACAAAAACAAGCAACAAGAAAAATTAAACTACAGAGATTGCATTTGCTTCCCTCTGGAGATGAGAAGTTATATATGCAAAAAGGGGGCTGAGAAGATGTCCACTGATTGTGAACATTGTGCCGAAAGGCATAAGCAGTGAGTTGGCATCTCGCGGAATAAAACTGAACACAACTTGATCAAAATTAT
>JAJJMA010101052.1:0-13914 GCA_023529015.1 Papaver nudicaule
GATCCTGGGCTTCGGTCCTTTGGAGTAGTCCGAATCTTTTCCATTCCGAGTCTTTACTTCGTTTAAGTGCAACTTCTCTTCCTTCATCAGTCCGAATCATTGCTGCATAATCCTTTCGGTGTGGTTTTACTTCCTGGATGCGAGACACGTGGTCCGAGGGGTTTTTACCCCCTACAGTTTGCCTCTTTTCTTATCCAAAGATCGAAGGGGTTTGGAAAAGAAAACTCTTGGCGTTCCGCCTTCTTCGACACGTGTCCTCGTCTTAATTTCTGACTGACACATGTACCTTCGCGTGCCTTTCGAAACCTTTATTTTTCTTTGACCTTCCGCCTGCCGTGTAAGTTTTTAACTCTCTCTCTATTTAAACTCATCTTGTCACTTCTTCTTCCTTCTCCTCTCTCTCTGTTCTGCATTTTTCCCAGAAGCGATTTAGTTCTCTCTGCCCTTTTTCTCTCGGAGATCATGGTAAGTATTTCGATTTCTTGCCATTGCTTTGGTTTGATCTCTGTTCTCCTGTCTTTTAAACTTTCTTTTCTGTCGTAGGCTGCCGCCGATGTTTCTGCAAGTACTTCAAGCGCTATCGTCACTGAGGCAGTACCTTACAAGTTAGTGGATCCCCAGAAGATGGGATGGGAAGAAAGGGCTCGTATCTATGGCTTTAAATCATCCCTTTTTCCCTGTACAAGCTTAGGGAAGATGATTATATCCCCAGAACTGCTCGCCGATCAAAAGTGTAGTGACAGAAGATTGATCGTTTCCGGTGAACAACTCGGCGCCGGACTTCCCATTCCATTGTACAATCCGTCCAACCCCCTTTTTTATGCTATTTATTCCAGCATCAACCCTCCCTGTGGAGTAATGCAGTTGAATGGAAACGCCATCCGAGTCATTAGTGAGTGGGTTGCCCGTTCGGAGGGTAAATCATATTATTATAAAAAGCTTCCCAAAAGGCTTCGCCGCTCTCCCGAGTTCTGGACCGTCAAAAAAAATTTCCAATATTATAAGGTGGAGAAATCTTTATCCAAAGAGAAAGCTCCCTGGAGCGTGGGTTTGGGTAAAATAGCAGATTCTTCTAATCCTCTTGGCGATGTAGATCTTTCGGGATCCAAAAAGAATACGCTTCTTCGCCACTCTAGTGACGAGGCGTGGTTTACGAAGCCTATGCTCATCGAAGGTCCTGTTTTGTATGGCTACGAAGATGAGGACAAGAAAGTCGAACGTACGAAGTTTAATTCGGAACATGATCTCCGCATTGTTGATTTCTATAGAATTTTCTTCTCCGAGGATGAGCGTACCAAATCTCAGGCGAAGATTGCTCAAGCTAAGAAGAAGGTAAGGCGCCTTTTTCGAAATTCCTTTGTTTGTCCCTCTTTTTGGAGATTTATCCTCACCCAAATTGCGTTTTCAGAAAGCGGATAAAGCGAAAGCGAAAAGTCAAGAAGCTTCGGACGAAAGCGATGCTCCGAAGAGGAAGAAGAAGAGGTCTTTAAAATCGGCGCCTGCTGAGAAGGGGGAAATTAATCAGGTGATAAACACTTCCTGCCTCAGTTATGCGTTAGGTATGGATATTTGCCTCTGTTTAGAACCTGATAAATTGACTGCTTATCAGCAGGATGATGTGTTAATCGATGGTGGTGATACTGGAAATTTACCCCCTCGTGAGCCGAGTCGAAAGAAGGCAAAGACCCTGGTCTCAAAGAGGAAGGGTTCGGATGCTGGTCGTCCTACGACCACAGTTATTACCCGAAGGCAAAAGCGGAAACTTATCATTGACTCAGATGATGAAAAGACCGAAGATGATGGGACTCAACAGGGAAAGAATCTTGACCAAGGGGTGCCGAGGATGCTGGATTCCCAGACTACTGTACCCTCACAGGGACGTTCCTCTTTCGACGACGAAGCTTCTCATCCTGATCAACCAGAATTGAACTTGAATCAGTATGGATCCAACATTGATACCCCGCTTGGTGCTTTCGCATCGGATGCGAGTGTTCCGCCGATTCCTAACTCTGTTGTTCGGCAGCCAGGCTTAGGTTCTGCGAGTCAGGCTGCTATAGGTCCGAGTGCCAGCCGGGATCCTCCTAATGATCTCTCTAATCTTTTGAGGGCGCATTCGATGGATCCTCGGAAGTATCCTTTGGACCCTTCTGTGTCTGGGTTTCTCGCTCAAGTATTTTCTGGTACTTTGGATAAGAATTCCGTTGCTTCTGTTGCTGCCTATCATCCATCATTTGCTGAAGCTGTGAGTGTATTTTTGTTGTTTTTTTTTTTTTGTACGCGCGTTTGACGTGTTACTTATTGATGTTTTTCTCTTTCCTTGCTTGCAGCAAAAATATCTTGGAAAGTTTTTATTTGATCTTGCTGATGCCCGAGGCCTGGAGGTTGCTCAATGTAACAAAGACATTCAACTTTTGAAACAAGGGAAGAAAAACCTTAAGAAAGAAGTGCATGATCTAAAGGAAAGCCTTAAGATTGCTGCGTCCGAGCGAGATAGCTTTAATTTGGATGCTGAAGTGCAAAGGGAGCGAGCTTCTAAACTTGAGGAAGAGCTGAATCAGGCTCTCAGTTTGTGTGACAAAAAGGATTCTAAGATTTCTTCTTTGGAAAGTTATATCGAAGAGGAGGGGGATCGCGCCTCTTTGTTTAGCCGCGAGCACGCCCGGTTTGTGTGTAGGAGTATGGGTATTCAACCACCCTATTATCATGATGGCGTGGAAGATCCAAGTGCCGTGCTTGAGTCTGATAAAGATCTTATTTCGACCGCCGAGGCTGAGCTTATAATGTCTGAGTTGCGAAAGGCGAAGCTAGCAGAGAATGCGCAGGCAGCGAATGATCATGTTATCAGTGAGTTGGAGACCAGAGGTCAAGAAGGTATAAGTATGGAGCAAAAGGCTGATAGTGGCGTTGATTCTCAGGAGTTGGATGTAATTGATGAAAGTTTGAACGAAGAGTCAAGAGGTAATGAAGGTGGTGATGGGAGTGCGAAGGTAGATAGCGAGCTTTCTGGCGGTGAGCCGAGGGGAATGGAGTGTATTGATGCCTCTGATAGAAGCTCCGAGGTTGTTGTTGAGGATGGAGATCCTGTTAATGAACTTAACAACATTGTGATTTCCCAAGGTTTGCATCTGTGAAAATGATAGCGATCCTGTGGCCTTGTTGCAAGAGAATCCTTAGAATGCTTTTCGTTGTACTTTTGATTATCCCGCTGTGATGATTTTTGTAAGATAAGAAGTGTATCTTCTAACTCTCTGATGTCTTGTGGCCATTTTTGCGGCTTAAATATGATGTTTATGCTTTTAAATCTCTTATTGCTGTTCTTCTTTTTGCCGTTTGTTGCTTCGCATCTTTCTTTTCATTGCCTGATTTTGAAAGTAACCCATATATGGTTCGTATGGCTTCTCGGGGTGCAACTTCGGGGCTTACTTCGATGTAGGAGAAAGTTACCAAGCTAGTGGGGGCATACGGATCACCCTTCCCAAAGGCTTTGAGTTACTTGCGCTGGTTTCAAGCAAAACACTGGCTATTGATTCGCGTGGGTATCCATGTTACCTTAATGCGTTAGGCAGGCACCGAGAATGTTTTGTAATTACATTCTTCGGAGGGCATGTTAATGTCCTTGTTACCTTTCGCCTTAACCAATGTAGTAACTTAGAATGAATACTCCGCTTTTCAATAATAAAGTAACACAATGGGGGAGTGCCGGTCAAAGCTGGAGCTTAGACATGGTACCTTTTTCCTATCGCGGCCTAAAGTTCGACCCCTCCAAATCTTTTATACCTCTCCCTTTTTGAGGCTTTATTTTTTATAAAGGGTCCCTCGACTGCGTACTTCGTCACTTTTGTGTTGAAAGCGAAGCAGCTACCTCGGGGTTCCATCTTCCTCTATAGGTAGATGTTAATCCCATTTATCGTCCCCTCGGCACCCGAGAACGTTTACTCCTCGTGGCCGGTTGGTAGTGAGCACGAGTGTATCATTGGCTTATGTAGACTTGATTCAAAGTACTCACCGCTAACGGGGTGTCTTGTGGGTAGAGTACCGTGCCATAAAATTCGTAGGGCCCTTACGAATTTTATGAGCATCAGCTCAGCGCCTACCAAACAAGGACTTTTTTCTTTTGATGGCGTTTTTGCCTCGGCGTTACAGCCCTTTTTCTTTTGATGGCGTTTTTGCCTCGGCGTTACAGCCTTTTTTCTTTTGATGGCGTTTTTGCCTCGGTGTTACAGCCTTTTTGCTTTTGATGGCGTTTTTGCCAACGTTTTGATTTCTATCGAAGCTGTATTCAAAATGCCGTTATTATCTCTTCTCCTGAATTATTAGTTGTCTATGATTTTGATCTTTTAGCTCCTAACCTGTGTGATTGCTTGAATATGTTCTTGTTAATTCGATTCTTCCTTGTAGTTTTAGCGTTAGCTGTGAGAACTACTCCCTATTATCATATCGTCGATTAATTCCGTTGCGTGTTTTCCTAATGATTTTCCATACATATCTTATTTGTCGTTTTTTGCTCAGTATGGTGACCGCAGTCAGTATGTTTGCTAATGTCGATTTCTTGAGTGCCGAACTTTGGCTTCATTATTGGTGTTTGTTGTGGTAAGCTTCGTCCTCGATCGTACTTCGTTGTTGTGCTACTTGTATGTGATACTCTAGACAGTGTTTTTTGCGTTACAACTTATTTTGCTTTTTATTATCCCCCTGATGCTAATGTTGACACGTGGTGTTAGTGGTTTGGTATGATGTTACCGATTGGTTTCCATACAGTTGGAATTTTAAACGTCAGCGTGGGAATTCGTGAAGGATGCGGTTATCTTATTGGATAGTGTATAGTTATGGCGTTTTTGAAGTGGTGCGTTTTTTAAGGGAATCAAAATTATAACGTCTGCCTATTGATTGGACTTCTCGATTGGGTTGTTTCCGGAACCCTAGTATAAAAGGCTATGTATTTGTTACTTGTGACTATCTGAAAATATTTGTTGTCTAATATTCTTTTCTCCTCCTCTTTTTGTATTCTACTTTGTGAAGAAGTTATGGCTGACAGGGGGAAAGCTCCTATGGAAGAAGGAAATGGTGGGATGAACTCGAGAAGCCGTAGAGAACAGATTCGCCAGATAATGGAGATGAAAGTCGATTTTGTTGATGCCAGCTCTTCTAGGAGAGAGAGTAATCCTGACAAGGTGATTCGTCTGTTTAATAGTCTTATCGAAGGTGATGAGAAAATCAGGGAACGAAGGATGAGGGAAGACGGTGGTTCATCCTATGACTATCGTATGTATGAAACTAGATCCTTCTTCCGTCGTCATAGCGATGAAATTGTGCCGATGCTTAAGGATGGCCTTGCCTTTCCTGATAAAGAAGTAGATGTGAAGGTTGAAGTAAAAGAAGAAGCTAATGATGTGAGTTCGCCTGTTCCTGCCGCCGCTCCTTTGGTCGATGAGCCAGTCGCTGCTGAAGAGGAATTTATCCCAGAGGTTGTTTTCTGGGAGGAAGATGCGGCCGCTGTTCCTGCTGGCGTTCCAATCATCGATGTGGATTTACTCGAGGGTCTTGACGAAGATCGAGGTACCGTTGCTGGACGGCTTCGGAATAGGCGTAGGAATAGGAGAGGCTGATTTTTAACTTTGCTATACTAGTATCTTTGTGTTATTTGTTTTATTGTTGCTATCTTATTTATTTTTCCAATGTGCTTTCCGAATGAATATTTTGTTGGCTGATTTATTTTTGTTGCTTCAGTACCCTACTAGTATCAAATGGCGGCGAGGTGTGTAGGTTTGCTATGCTACGAATCTTAGATATTATTTTCTTCGGAGTATAATAATATTTTTATATTTTCGTATTCGGAATGGTAATCTAACATGTGACATCGACTGCTCTTCGAATCTTCTATCTTTGTTTTTCTGGTTCGGAATACACCAAAACTACTTCAAATAGACTTTGAGTGATGTTAGCTGTCTCGATGTGACTTTTCTGACCAAGGATTTTTGATTCGTGAATATGTTCCTCTAGGACTGTTGTATAAGAGCTTTGTATTATACTAGGTATATACTATCAAGGCTGTTGTGACTCCTGCAGTTATGCTTGCTTTGTGAACTCGCCTATCATGATTGTTTTAATGGTAAATGCTTTCATGCCCCGCTTTATTTGTTTTTCTTCGGAGCCTTCCTGAGTTATTTTTGGTGTCGATTTCAAAAATACTTTTCCTGATGGTTTTGTCAAGGCATGCAAATTTTAAAAACCCTGAAATTCATTTATTTTCTGAAGACTGGCTGCTTGCCCTCGAAGATTGTTGATATTTTGAAAACTAAATGGCTTGTATAAATATATTCTTATGGTGAGAATTCTATTTAACATTGGCCTAAGCTAGAGATGCTTCAATATAGATAAATCAAGCTTTCAAAGAGGCTTTTTCAGAGTTAGGAAATGCTTAGCGAAGGCGAGGAGGTTGATTAGCTACGCTTTTGGATCCGCGTTCACCGAGTCTTGATATTCCCTTTTGAACTTTCGCCATTTTGTTCTAAGGCGTGCTTTTGCTCCTCAAGCGAGCTTGCGTTGACGTTTGCTTTGCTTCCGCACTTTGTGCCACGTTATTTTTAGTGCCTTATTCTTTGGTTTGGAGGTGGACTCGGTGGCTCCCGAAGGTGCGTGAACTGTTCTCTGTAAATGAAAAAATGAAGTTGATTCTGCGCCGTAACACAGTTCTCGGTAGAATGTCCATAAAATTTGTGAAATTGACAATAATCCTTTGAATTTTTTGTATGCTTCGGTTGGCTTCCCCTGCTGCGAGGATATTTGATTTCACTGGCGTATTCTGATTGTTCCATGATCCGAAGGGCATCCTCGATGGATACACAGAGTTTTGGGAGCTTGCTGCCATGGAATGCAGGAAATCCTGATTTAATCGTCCCAACTATTTTGTTTCCTTGTCCTTGGTGACTATTATTTCTTTCATACTCGTTCCTAAGGTTGTTTCCTCTGTTGTCATTGTTCTCTCTATTATCATGGTATTTTCCATCTCCGAATTTCCCTTCGTTCCTGTAGCGACCATTACTGTCTTGTCTTCCTCGCTTTGACGAGTCCTCGAATGGAGTATGCATTGTTTGACCTCGTTCTTCAAATGATAGGCACATTTTAATATGCACAGTTGGGTCTCCTGATCCATCGAAGATTGGCGCGAAAGTAGGCATAGCGCGCTTTGTAGGAGTCGCCAGTGAGGGAATTTCTGGACTTGGAGATGAGCGATTAGCATCATTCATGGTTTGCGTGAGCTTAATTCTGTCGCGTGACTGGATTCCGTTGTCAAAAAGCTCCGCTCGGAGTGCCTTGATTTGATCCAGCATTTCCTTCTGTATGGCTCTGGCCTGAGCGCCTTTCTTCGTTTGGTTATTCTTTCGGTACTCCTGGACGCTTTCCTTTGGATATGCTCCCGGTTCAGTTCTTGTATTTGATATTGGGATTCCGTGGCCTTTACTGACTCCTCTGGTCTGGACGTATACTTTGGATGCCGAATGCATCTTCGGCTGAGATGCACTGTTTAACCGATAGTATCCTTCGTTTTCTCCCTTGTAGTTGGACGCCGATTTTTCCGCTACCTTCTTGTTAGCTTCAGCCAACTGTTTCTTTAACTTTCTTATTTTTCTGTTTTTCAAGATTAGTTTTCTAAATTGTTCGGCTCTTGCTATATTTACTTCGGTAGGGTGTTGTTTGGGTATTTCATTTTTGGGATCAGATTCTTCGTTCTCCTCTTCTTCATTTTCACCGTTTTCTTGTATTTGCTGTTGACGTGGCTCTTCTGTTTCCGGAAATCCGTTTCCTCCGGGACTTAGATCCTTTACCACTACTCCGTCTTCGTTTATGCGTTCTCGGTGCTGGACTGTGCTAGCCGCTACCTCGGGGGATAATCCTTTACTGGTTGAAAATCTGGTGTTGTGCTGTCTGGAAGATCCGGTACCGTGCTTCGAGGAACCTACTCGCTGCTTCGGAGCGTGTTCCGAATGGGAAGCCATTTTATCGATGACCTGTCATGAAACAAAAAACCCGTGAGGTCCAAGGCGGCTAGCGCAGTGTACTTTGTCGGCCATATAAATCTACTCTACAACTAACTTTTCAGACGAAACTGAATGTCCTATTTGCCCTTTTTAGATATAACTTTAACTGTTTATTTTGTCTTGTAGCCTAAATCATGCCTTTTCATCTTGTTCCTTTTATGAAGTTTTATTTCCGATTATAGCGAGAAATTTTAAAAACCCTAAAAATGGACTTTGACTCATATTATGAAGTTTAAAAACCCTAAAATGGATTTTAACGTATATGATGAGATTTGAAGACTCCAAAGTAGATTTTGGTGTCTATTATAAAATATGAAAACCCTAAAAATGAATTTGATGTTTATTATGAAATTTTAAAACCCTAAAATGGATTTTGATGTATATTATGAAGTTTAAAAAACCCTAAAATGGATTTTGATAAATAACATGAATATTGGAAACCTTAAAATGGATTTTGATAAATAACATGGGTTTTGAAAACCCTAAAATGGATTTTGAGGTTCTGCGCGAATTGGTTTTTCGCTTGGAGTTTTTACTGCAGGAGTTTTAAAGTCTCTCGGAGATCTATTTTATCATACCGAGGTTACAAGAACTCTTTGATGGATGACTTTGCCATCTGATGCTATGCTCAAAAGGGTTCTTAAACACACTAAAGCCTTTAAGGTCATTTAGATGCTTAAGAAACAGGAGCTGTTTTCATGAAAACAAACTTTTGAAAAAATCTCTGAAGAAGATTATAAAGACGATAAAACAAAAAATTTGAAAACCCGAAAATTCACAGGCAAACCCTAAGTTGTTTTAATCATCCCTGTTTCTAGCGCCAAACTGTACGAGTAGAAAATCTGCATAGGTACTCGAGGTGCCCAATCCATCAGATCTACTCGCACATACAGTACTTAATTGTGTTTACAGTCCGAAGACAGATAGAACAGCATCGAGGATGCAATGAACAGTAGTTAAAAGTTAAATAAAGCAACAAAGATAAGATAGAAGAAGACTTTCTGTGTATTACTACTGCTGAGATTACATGAATTAAACCCTAAGGAACCAGAGGAGATTACCAACCTAATCTCTCCCTTGCTACTTAGACTCAACCAAACAAGAATCCAACCCTTACAATGTTTTCCAAGCTCGCCTTATATAGGCCGAGCTTGGGTGGTTTACAGCTAATAAAGACAAAAGATTCAATCGTGGTGGTGTCAGTTTCTGTCGAGTAAGGCGGTTTACGCTCCGAAGCTGGATCCTGGGCTTCGGTCCTTTGGAGTAGTCCGAATCTTTTCCATTCCGAGTCTTTACTTCGTTTAAGTGCAACTTCTCTTCCTTCATCAGTCCGAATCATTGCTGCATAATCCTTTCGGTGTGGTTTTACTTCCTGGATGCGAGACACGTGGTCCGAGGGGTTTTTACCCCCTACAGTTTGCCTCTTTTCTTATCCAAAGATCGAAGGGGTTTGGAAAAGAAAACTCTTGGCGTTCCGCCTTCTTCGACACGTGTCCTCGTCTTAATTTCTGACTGACACATGTACCTTCGCGTGCCTTTCGAAACCTTTATTTTTCTTTGACCTTCCGCCTGCCGTGTAAGTTTTTAACTCTCTCTCTATTTAAACTCATCTTGTCACTTCTTCTTCCTTCTCCTCTCTCTCTGTTCTGCATTTTTCCCAGAAGCGATTTAGTTCTCTCTGCCCTTTTTCTCTCGGAGATCATGGTAAGTATTTCGATTTCTTGCCATTGCTTTGGTTTGATCTCTGTTCTCCTGTCTTTTAAACTTTCTTTTCTGTCGTAGGCTGCCGCCGATGTTTCTGCAAGTACTTCAAGCGCTATCGTCACTGAGGCAGTACCTTACAAGTTAGTGGATCCCCAGAAGATGGGATGGGAAGAAAGGGCTCGTATCTATGGCTTTAAATCATCCCTTTTTCCCTGTACAAGCTTAGGGAAGATGATTATATCCCCAGAACTGCTCGCCGATCAAAAGTGTAGTGACAGAAGATTGATCGTTTCCGGTGAACAACTCGGCGCCGGACTTCCCATTCCATTGTACAATCCGTCCAACCCCCTTTTTTATGCTATTTATTCCAGCATCAACCCTCCCTGTGGAGTAATGCAGTTGAATGGAAACGCCATCCGAGTCATTAGTGAGTGGGTTGCCCGTTCGGAGGGTAAATCATATTATTATAAAAAGCTTCCCAAAAGGCTTCGCCGCTCTCCCGAGTTCTGGACCGTCAAAAAAAATTTCCAATATTATAAGGTGGAGAAATCTTTATCCAAAGAGAAAGCTCCCTGGAGCGTGGGTTTGGGTAAAATAGCAGATTCTTCTAATCCTCTTGGCGATGTAGATCTTTCGGGATCCAAAAAGAATACGCTTCTTCGCCACTCTAGTGACGAGGCGTGGTTTACGAAGCCTATGCTCATCGAAGGTCCTGTTTTGTATGGCTACGAAGATGAGGACAAGAAAGTCGAACGTACGAAGTTTAATTCGGAACATGATCTCCGCATTGTTGATTTCTATAGAATTTTCTTCTCCGAGGATGAGCGTACCAAATCTCAGGCGAAGATTGCTCAAGCTAAGAAGAAGGTAAGGCGCCTTTTTCGAAATTCCTTTGTTTGTCCCTCTTTTTGGAGATTTATCCTCACCCAAATTGCGTTTTCAGAAAGCGGATAAAGCGAAAGCGAAAAGTCAAGAAGCTTCGGACGAAAGCGATGCTCCGAAGAGGAAGAAGAAGAGGTCTTTAAAATCGGCGCCTGCTGAGAAGGGGGAAATTAATCAGGTGATAAACACTTCCTGCCTCAGTTATGCGTTAGGTATGGATATTTGCCTCTGTTTAGAACCTGATAAATTGACTGCTTATCAGCAGGATGATGTGTTAATCGATGGTGGTGATACTGGAAATTTACCCCCTCGTGAGCCGAGTCGAAAGAAGGCAAAGACCCTGGTCTCAAAGAGGAAGGGTTCGGATGCTGGTCGTCCTACGACCACAGTTATTACCCGAAGGCAAAAGCGGAAACTTATCATTGACTCAGATGATGAAAAGACCGAAGATGATGGGACTCAACAGGGAAAGAATCTTGACCAAGGGGTGCCGAGGATGCTGGATTCCCAGACTACTGTACCCTCACAGGGACGTTCCTCTTTCGACGACGAAGCTTCTCATCCTGATCAACCAGAATTGAACTTGAATCAGTATGGATCCAACATTGATACCCCGCTTGGTGCTTTCGCATCGGATGCGAGTGTTCCGCCGATTCCTAACTCTGTTGTTCGGCAGCCAGGCTTAGGTTCTGCGAGTCAGGCTGCTATAGGTCCGAGTGCCAGCCGGGATCCTCCTAATGATCTCTCTAATCTTTTGAGGGCGCATTCGATGGATCCTCGGAAGTATCCTTTGGACCCTTCTGTGTCTGGGTTTCTCGCTCAAGTATTTTCTGGTACTTTGGATAAGAATTCCGTTGCTTCTGTTGCTGCCTATCATCCATCATTTGCTGAAGCTGTGAGTGTATTTTTGTTGTTTTTTTTTTTTTGTACGCGCGTTTGACGTGTTACTTATTGATGTTTTTCTCTTTCCTTGCTTGCAGCAAAAATATCTTGGAAAGTTTTTATTTGATCTTGCTGATGCCCGAGGCCTGGAGGTTGCTCAATGTAACAAAGACATTCAACTTTTGAAACAAGGGAAGAAAAACCTTAAGAAAGAAGTGCATGATCTAAAGGAAAGCCTTAAGATTGCTGCGTCCGAGCGAGATAGCTTTAATTTGGATGCTGAAGTGCAAAGGGAGCGAGCTTCTAAACTTGAGGAAGAGCTGAATCAGGCTCTCAGTTTGTGTGACAAAAAGGATTCTAAGATTTCTTCTTTGGAAAGTTATATCGAAGAGGAGGGGGATCGCGCCTCTTTGTTTAGCCGCGAGCACGCCCGGTTTGTGTGTAGGAGTATGGGTATTCAACCACCCTATTATCATGATGGCGTGGAAGATCCAAGTGCCGTGCTTGAGTCTGATAAAGATCTTATTTCGACCGCCGAGGCTGAGCTTATAATGTCTGAGTTGCGAAAGGCGAAGCTAGCAGAGAATGCGCAGGCAGCGAATGATCATGTTATCAGTGAGTTGGAGACCAGAGGTCAAGAAGGTATAAGTATGGAGCAAAAGGCTGATAGTGGCGTTGATTCTCAGGAGTTGGATGTAATTGATGAAAGTTTGAACGAAGAGTCAAGAGGTAATGAAGGTGGTGATGGGAGTGCGAAGGTAGATAGCGAGCTTTCTGGCGGTGAGCCGAGGGGAATGGAGTGTATTGATGCCTCTGATAGAAGCTCCGAGGTTGTTGTTGAGGATGGAGATCCTGTTAATGAACTTAACAACATTGTGATTTCCCAAGGTTTGCATCTGTGAAAATGATAGCGATCCTGTGGCCTTGTTGCAAGAGAATCCTTAGAATGCTTTTCGTTGTACTTTTGATTATCCCGCTGTGATGATTTTTGTAAGATAAGAAGTGTATCTTCTAACTCTCTGATGTCTTGTGGCCATTTTTGCGGCTTAAATATGATGTTTATGCTTTTAAATCTCTTATTGCTGTTCTTCTTTTTGCCGTTTGTTGCTTCGCATCTTTCTTTTCATTGCCTGATTTTGAAAGTAACCCATATATGGTTCGTATGGCTTCTCGGGGTGCAACTTCGGGGCTTACTTCGATGTAGGAGAAAGTTACCAAGCTAGTGGGGGCATACGGATCACCCTTCCCAAAGGCTTTGAGTTACTTGCGCTGGTTTCAAGCAAAACACTGGCTATTGATTCGCGTGGGTATCCATGTTACCTTAATGCGTTAGGCAGGCACCGAGAATGTTTTGTAATTACATTCTTCGGAGGGCATGTTAATGTCCTTGTTACCTTTCGCCTTAACCAATGTAGTAACTTAGAATGAATACTCCGCTTTTCAATAATAAAGTAACACAATGGGGGAGTGCCGGTCAAAGCTGGAGCTTAGACATGGTACCTTTTTCCTATCGCGGCCTAAAGTTCGACCCCTCCAAATCTTTTATACCTCTCCCTTTTTGAGGCTTTATTTTTTATAAAGGGTCCCTCGACTGCGTACTTCGTCACTTTTGTGTTGAAAGCGAAGCAGCTACCTCGGGGTTCCATCTTCCTCTATAGGTAGATGTTAATCCCATTTATCGTCCCCTCGGCACCCGAGAACGTTTACTCCTCGTGGCCGGTTGGTAGTGAGCACGAGTGTATCATTGGCTTATGTAGACTTGATTCAAAGTACTCACCGCTAACGGGGTGTCTTGTGGGTAGAGTACCGTGCCATAAAATTCGTAGGGCCCTTACGAATTTTATGAGCATCAGCTCAGCGCCTACCAAACAAGGACTTTTTTCTTTTGATGGCGTTTTTGCCTCGGCGTTACAGCCCTTTTTCTTTTGATGGCGTTTTTGCCTCGGCGTTACAGCCTTTTTTCTTTTGATGGCGTTTTTGCCTCGGTGTTACAGCCTTTTTGCTTTTGATGGCGTTTTTGCCAACGTTTTGATTTCTATCGAAGCTGTATTCAAAATGCCGTTATTATCTCTTCTCCTGAATTATTAGTTGTCTATGATTTTGATCTTTTAGCTCCTAACCTGTGTGATTGCTTGAATATGTTCTTGTTAATTCGATTCTTCCTTGTAGTTTTAGCGTTAGCTGTGAGAACTACTCCCTATTATCATATCGTCGATTAATTCCGTTGCGTGTTTTCCTAATGATTTTCCATACATATCTTATTTGTCGTTTTTTGCTCAGTATGGTGACCGCAGTCAGTATGTTTGCTAATGTCGATTTCTTGAGTGCCGAACTTTGGCTTCATTATTGGTGTTTGTTGTGGTAAGCTTCGTCCTCGATCGTACTTCGTTGTTGTGCTACTTGTATG
>JAJJMA010101071.1:0-15844 GCA_023529015.1 Papaver nudicaule
TGATGATACGGCTCCTTGAGTGCCTATGCAGATTTTCTACTCGTACAAAAGTATCCATAAATTACCTTTTCTTAAGTCATCAGAATTGTGAACTAGCATATTACTCATACCAGGAAGCCTCAATGAATGAACAAAATCCTTAGTAACACTAACTTTAGGTTCAACTAATATTACTAAAGAAGGACTAAAATTATTAACTAAACTCCTTAGTTTGTCTTTGGCTTTAGATCTCCTTAAGCCTCTGACATTCCAGAACATTACTCTCATCTCTTCATTTGTTGTTGAGAAGTGGAAGAACCACTCCCCTTAGCACTTGTTTTCTTACCTAAATTCTTCTTCTTATTGACTTGAGGTCTTGTAGTAATTAAACTTATACCATTCTTAATTGGAGCACCAAACTCCCCATTCCTTTCATTACCAACTGAACTCTCTTCCACACTGACAGAACTATCACAATCTGTATTACAAACATTACCTTCAATTTCTCCTTCTTCATAAACTGATGAAGAAAGTGGAGGAACAACATACATTGTATTTGTGATAGAAGGAGCCCCTGAAATAGCAGATAAAACATCACTAACTGGTAATTCAGGGAAATCCTCCTTTGAATTAAGCACTTCCTCATTCATTTCTTGAAAAACCTGAAATCTTCCAGAAGAACTTTCCCCAAAAGAAGTCAAAACTCCTGCAGCAAGCATATCTCCTTCTACTCCTATCTGACCAACATAAGATGAGTTAACAACAAAATTGGAAAGTTGCATACCACCATCAGTGCAAAGATCTAAAGGACCTTCTAATTCTTTATCCTTATTCTTATTTCTTCTTCTTTTTGGAACAAACTTCTCTGGAACAATATTAGGATCTCTGTTCTTGATTCTACATTTCTCCTCAATATGACCTACAGTAGAACAAAAATCACAAAACTCTGGCATTTTAGGAAATACAACATCCTGAAGAAAACCTCCAAACTTATTTTTGACCCAAATTTTATCTGTAACTGGTTTTGTCATATCTATCTCCACCAAGACACTTGCATAATAACCAATTTTCTTCTTCAATGTAGTATCATCAACTTTAACAGCTCTACCAAGAGCTCCTGCTATTGTTTTGATAATCTGTTCCTTCCAATACTCAATTGGCAAACCTGGAAATTTTGCCCAAACAAAAGCAGTAGTTGATTTATGTTTATAAGGATTAAAATCATGTTCCCACTCCTTGACCTTCAGAATTTGACCATCAACAGTCCAAAACCCATTCCACACATTTTGTTTATCTACTTCATTACTTAACTCAATAATGAAAAAACCTTTTCCTAGAGGAATCAACTGAACAGATCCAGTAAGCTTCCATTGTTTTTTCAACTCAATTTCAGCCGTTTCAATTTTGAGCTTGACAAAATCCAAACACCCAATTAAGCTAAACTTCCATTCATCAATACTTGAATCTAAAACATCATCAATAATAGGAACATAAGGATACTTACTCAAATCAATACTATCAATAGGAGTTTCAACTTCGGGATTCATTTTCCTTTGTAAACCCTAAATTCAGGGTTACGAAAAATGAAAAAATTCCGACAGAATCCACTCAAAAATCAATAAAAAGAAGACCACCAATCATTAAGAGTAAGAAGAAGAAATCAAAGATAAGAATTAAATGCTTATGATTGTGTAAGATCAAAGCAAAACTGAAGAATTAATGAAGAAAATTAATGCTTGACCAAAAAACTAAATCGCCTCTCTCCTCCCCCCACCTCATCTACATGTCACATGGCCACAAAACCCAAACCCTAATTACACCCTGCGTGTGCACTTGGAAACAACAAAACCACCAAGCCATTATGAACCGTGTGGGAAAATAGTTCCTTATGTAAATATGGGTAGTATTTTTTATTTTTATTTTTGGTACATAAATATGGGTAGTATTGATATCCAAGATATTTCTTTCGAGGAAATCAAAAAAGCAAAATATATCCAAGATGTATTTTATGTTACCAAAAATCAGCAGCATCAACATACTACATACAAGATGCATAAATCAAGTATATGAATTTTATCAGATTCTTGACCGAGAGCATATGCACGAGACATCTGATTCAAATTATGTGTTTGATTTTCTTTTTTGAATGTTCAACTAGCTTATTGTAAATGTGAATTCAATTTATTTCTTAACCTGAAACATGGAAACATAGTAAAGTTTTAATATAGAAAGACAAATGTCACAATAGTAAAGGTTTTGGTCCAGAGGATTTGGAACCATGCTAGAGCTACTAGTTATACTAGTTTTTGAAGGGAGGCGTGAATCCTCAAAATTTTTCTTTGTTATTTTTGAAGTTTTACTAGTTTTCGCAAAATTTTCTAATATTATCCCTCCTAGTAATAATTGTAAAAAGGCAAATATTTTAATCGCTATAGTATAGAGTGTAGCATAGGATAATATGTACTCTACATTATGTATTTTGTTTGGTCGGCCTAGGACCATAACTATAATTGTCCATGATTCCCCAGATAGATTTTTTTTTTGTACTCCATGCAAATCATAGTACAACTTGAAATCCAAAAAGGGCAAAGTAGCAGCCTTGGTTAATAGGGATAACATTCCACTTTTGTTAGGATTGTAGTTAAAGCCTGTCGGTTAGGTCATTCAAAATTTTGCCTTTTCAATATTACACGTCCTAATGCATTCAACTGCATGCATGTCTTTTCATATATGACGTACCAATGGATGCATATATGATGCCTTTTCATATATGACGTACCAATGGATGCATATATGATTCCTTTATAAGAAGAGCAAAGCAGTGAATTTAATCATAATCCGTAGAAAATTAAACTGGTCAAGTATATCAGAGAAAAATAAACATTATGGCAAGTGGTAATAAGAGAACAAAATCATTGGCTGAATCCAGTGCCGACATCAATCCGCCAATAAACAAAAAGATGAAGTTGGGGGATGTTCCACTAAAGGATAAGGTAGTCTTTAATGATTTTTATTATAGGAAGAAGCATGCAGCGAGTAAGAATGCTAAATTGAGGAGAAGCAGAAAGTTAAGGCAAAGAAAGAAACAAACACAGGGGAATAAGCTAAAACGCAAAAAACACCGCACTGAAAAGAGGTTTCAGAGAGAATTAATGGATGGTGACGCAACTCCAAGTACCAACTCTTGCGACTCGACGTTTGACAGCGAGGAGGAAAGTGAGAATATGAAGAGAAAAAAAGAGGAAAATGCCAAAGGTAAAACCACCCAATCTTGATTCGATTAGTTCAGTTGACGTCAGTTACGACTCTTGTTCGGACGCTACTTATGTAGAATTGGCTCCTCCTAAAGAAAACGAAGGCCCGGGCGGGGCGAGTGAAGAAAGTGATTCAGACTATCTAGATTTGTAATGAAGACATGTTCACAAATTTTATGGCAGTACCAGTCCTTTTTTTTGTGAGTTTTTTGTTGTTATTTTCTTGTAATTATGTTTATGTTCTTGTTACTATTTACTTGTTATTTATTTATTTATTTATTTATTTTTTTAATTTTTTTTAAAACAATCAAGTCACATTTCATTCATTCTAAAATGGTGATTACAGGATTGCTTACAAGAAAATTAAGAACGTCAAAATACAAGAAAATAAAATCCAAAATACAATTAAAGACGCCAATTACTGAATTACATGTAGATTGCGAAGAGAAAGAGCAATATACCGTAAAGACACCCAATTATTGTATGAAAAGTGGAGAGAAAAAAATGGTATAATCGGGAATCGTTTCCTGTTCTTTTGTTTGAGTTAGTTTTGGCTGTGATAAAGGCTTGTAACGACCGTGTAACGACATAATTGAATTGTAGAGTAAATGGATATCCGTCGAAAAAGGAAGTTAGCATTTTGTTTTTCGTTTGCATGTACTCCAATATCTTGCAGATCTTTTATCCTCATATTTCGTTTGTTAACATTACATAAAATGGATTTTTTTTTATATACTCGTATGACTAATGAACTTGATATGTTGGGAATATTAGATAAAGGTTAATAAGTGAATTTGTTATACACATTCAATGTGGTGATGTACCCGTATATTATTGATATATATTTTTTTAGAAGGAATATATTATTGATATGGAAACTGATATATATTCGGTCAAATTTAGAATAATATTATGGAATATACATCCCAAAAAATTTAGTTACCATTAAACAAATTAAGGTGTCCCTATGTGATAATACTTCAGAGTTCACCTATATAGGAAAGACCATTCTTAATGCAAACTTAGGTACCACAAGACAAAACTTGGAGAAAATCCAGTTCTTAAAACATCAAATCTTCCAATTGACATACAAGACAACAATGCAAACCATACTATGAAACATTGCCATTAGTCAGGGGACATTCGGACAATTCCTTTTCTCGGTATGGTAGTGATTGGTGGAATGCATTTCATCAGCACATGCATCCGCTTGTCCTCCGAAACGCTTCAACGAGACATCCTTCTCCATCTGGGGAATCATTTCAATATGTATTTGAGGTGGCAAAGGCTCCGATATTATCAATATAGTTTTGGTTGACATATCGTAACAGCATAGACATTTAGTGGCAATTATAACCCGCCACATTAAAATCCTATTATTAATACTATCGACTTGGTTCAATCTGAATTCTCATAATATATTCAATGATATTAAACATAGAATTCGAGGAATTTGAACTTAGGTCAATCTCCTAGCATATCATTAATACACACAAAATCTTATTAAATTAAATCCAACTTTGAGCCCTAATAGTAAACAGAGTAATGTAAATCAGAGCAAAACACTAAGTAGATTTGAGTAGACAAACCACACAAAACACCGAAGATCAAAAGTTGAAGGAAAAAACAAACATAAGAATACACTTACCTTTTTGGTTAAGAGATGGAGAAAACTTGTCTGTGACAAAAAAAATAAAATAAAGAACGAAACCTTTTTTTTTTTTTTTAATATAACTCTATCCTCTAAAAATCCTTTTTAAGCTCCCGATAATCATCATCATTACACCCCTTTATTTTCCCTCACCTGTTTCATCGAACCGTGAATCCCTCAGCTGCCACATCATTACTACTACCTATCTAGTCTAGCAAGTAGTCTAGCTAACTACGAGTAATTAGACCCAACATCACATGCCTACCTAGTCTAGCTAGTAGTATGTTTTTCTTACTTCTTATTCTTCTTATATACGTTCTTGTTCTTCTCCAACTCCATCAAAAACAAGTAAGCATTTTGATTCTTGAATGGTTCATTTTTCTCTGATTGCTCATGTAAATATTGATACTTCGATAGTGAGGTTGACCGAGACATGCTCTAACAATCTCCCCCTTTGTCAATTTTAGTAACAAAAACTCTTTACATAGATGAACGAGAAATTGAAAACCTAAGTTCTATGCTTCGAGTTCTTCTACTTAGCTTGACATCACACCAATAGTACCTGCAAAATATGTTAGTCTTCAAACAAGATATGTACTATTGAAAAACCATATGATAACCAATACACTTACTCCCCCTGAATGTAAGTTCGGATGTCTATCATTCTCCGACGTATTGTTATCACGTGCAGCACAACGTGAAAGTCTACAGTGCTAGTAACATCAAGTGTTACTCCCCCTTAGTTCATGCTTTCATTCATTTTTCAATATACACGCAGGCATTTTTCTCCCCATATGACACTGCTTTGTCAAAGACCAAGCACTGAACGAGTCAAGCTATCAATATTTCTCCCCCTTTCTGTCAAAAAGAATTGACAAAAGGGTCTCGAAAATATCTGGGTTTGAGATAAATGCTCAAGTTTCGAGAAACTCGATTCAACATATAAGAATGATTGCATTCATAAGGGCTAGAATTTCGAAAAGTCACACACAATATATATAAATCAGCACAAGTAACCTGTCAGGAAATATAAAAGATATAAGCAGATATGAATTATATTCCCTGTAAATTCCAGAACCACGCTCCCCTAAAGATATATTTCTATTAAGCACAAGTTCACAAAAGAACTCTCCCCCGTTGGTTGTCATTCCCTCGGACATGAGAACAACTGCAATAGTCTTTACCAGAGAAAGACCGAGATCTGGTTTTGGATTTTCGAACACGTCCGTAGTCTTACTAGATTATACCAAAACCAATGATTTATGCGTATACTATAATTTCGGCCATAAGACATCAAAGAATCCAATAGTATTGTGACTAGCATAAAATCAATCTTCTCCTTATATAGTTACACTTATACCTGCATACAAAGTCATTAGTACAAACATAACAGCCACAAACTTAAGGAAGCCATGAATATCAAGATATACAAATAACAATTGTATAGATCAACTCCTTAGGCGATAAATGTATAATCTTGATAACCTGCAATAAATATTCGTTAATGGATTGGAAATATTATATCAAAATGTTGCATTCGAAACTCGCGTAATATTTTGGTTTTTCGATTTTTCTAATTATTTTTCATAAACAAAATCGAAACATACGTAATATATTTTGTTATTTTCGAAACGTAATTATCAAACAAATATAACAAAACAATAAAATACTAATAATTAATTTTTATTTTATTTCATAATAGTTTTGAATAACATAGGATAGATTCCATAGATTTTCAAATTTCTTCCTTTTTATCGGAGTGAGCCTGCGTAAAACTTCAATATCACCTTGACTGTTATACTTCAACTCTTCTACTTTCATAAAGTCGGGATCTTCATTGTTTAGCCTATCATTCAGTTCAGACAAACACTTGATGAGTCGTTCTTGAGTTGCAACAACTTCCAAGAGCTTGCGTGTTATAAGTAAAAACTCAAGCTTAGTCTCGGTGAGAGATTTAACCATTCTTTCAAGTGTCATTTCGATGTTGATAGCGCCTTTACTTCGAAACCTTAAAGGTAATTCATGGTTTTTTGAAATAAGGAACATTAAGAACCACAGACTATATATATTGGAGTTAAGAGAGTTGAAGCTTATTACATGAGATTTTTAGAGATCATATAATATCCTAGTATTTAGTGTCGAAACCCTTCTCAGACAGTAAAGTCTCATTGAAAATTCGAAACTATTATTGAGACATTTAACATAACAACTTTCCTTTTTAACAAGAAAATTTATTGATTTTTCGAATAATTTGATATCTACTAAGTATAATTAATTTTTGTGATATATCTTCGAAAATAAGATTACATAAATATATTAAATTTTATTCAATATACAACCTAGACCCATACAATTTCTAAGCAAGTTTTGAAACATATCTGGAGAGAGGTGACCTTTTCCAAATTGACTATTCACATGTTTTTGAGTCAAATCAACATTTGAGAAATTATCATAGAATGAGTTATCATCATAATATGAAGGAAATTTAACTGATGCAGATGATGTTATAGACATGCTTTGATTAATTGTTTGGCTTTTACCTTCCATACTTGTATATACCTTGTCTAAGACTTCCTCGATTTCCTTTTTGAATCTTCATTACGAGGGCGAGAAGAATCCTTGGTTGCTGAAGGGATTTCAGACGGGTCATCAATAACACAAGTTTTCATGTTATGTGGAGAGTTTTCCTGCCATATATATTCTTACCAGAATATTTTGGTTGATTGGCCTCAGACCTTTTCAAACCACAGGAAAACATCAAATGACCTTTTATCCCGCAGTTGTAACAGCGCCTCCTCTCAGTTTCGAATGTGACAGAAGATCCCTTGCTGGAGTTGATAACAACAATCTTGTTTTCCTTTTGTTTGAGAGAAGTACAAGAATATTCTTTTGCAGGAACTGCAAGGACCTTTTTAGCAGAGGTTTGTCTGATTTGACAAACTTCATTAGAGACTGTTGTCTGAGGTTTTGCATACAACGTCTCCTTTTTGTGAGATTTAGTTAAGTCTCTTATCTGCTCGTCTGTAGAAGATTTAAGGCGATCTTATGCCAGATTTCGCTCATAGATTTTTTTCTTTAAGACCTTAATTATCTTTAGAGCTTCCTCATTCATAGTGTCAAAGTTTGAGAGAGACACTTTTAGGCATTCTCGTAGGTGTTCATTTTCAGCCGACAGAGTTTCAACTTGGGCACTATGTTCTTCCTCGCGTTTATAGGATTACATTAACCCATGAGTACAGTTAACCAGGTTTTCGCTCATCTCAGTTATGTCATTTAGAAAGTTTGGATATTCTAAGACTTTTTCTGAGATAATTCAACACCACTATTGTCATCATAACAGAGATCACGATTCTCAGATGATTCATCGTGAGAGATCTTTGTCAGAGTTGTAGAGGTAGATGAACATGAGGAAATACCTTGTAAACACTTGGAGAAATTGAACCCGGACATTTAACAATTTCTTGTGAGTTGTGTATGTAGTATTTATAGGTTGGATTGAGCCAAACACAGATTGTTGATGAAAGCATACTTAGCCAGCTCATGAGCAATGTTGTTTGCTGGCTTATGAGTGTAGTTGAAATCCACATGAGGAAGTCTTCTAGCCATCGCTTTTAACTCGTCAATGTTCTTCCAAATTCTCCATGGTGGCCGTCTTAATTCACCTTTTAGAGTTTTGATGACGACTTGACAGTCACCTTCAATAACGACATTCTGAAAGTTCGAAACTTGAGCAAGTTGTATGGCAAGAAGAAACGCATCTGATTCAGCAGCAACAAGAGAGTCAGTGAAACCCACTCTAGTACTAGCACCACAACAGACTCCATTGCTATTTCTTACAACTGCAACACTTGCAAATTTACCATTCTTGTAAGCAGCATCAACATTGATTTTGACAGTGGAAGGCTGTGGTGGAGTCCAAACATGGTTAGTGTTTGCGGGTATATTCCTTGAAACTTCATCAACTGACACTACCTCTGTTTCCTCTAGCTCGTTGTGCTGATAACAAAGATTGAACCAGTAAAATTCAGTGGTAAGCACTCCCTGAATGTTGGGTTTCTTGTTCTCAAACACCAAAGCATTTCTGCTTTTCCATAACGCCCAGCAGATAGCAGCGCCAAGAGCAAAAGAGTATTCATCATCATGAGCTAACTGTTCGAACATATTACTAACAATGAGGTTATGCTGGTGCTGTAATCTAAGGCCAAGAGGGGAAGCAAACCAGACTGCCTGAGCAAAAGAGCAAGTGAAGAGGAGATGGTCGGTGCTCTCCTCTGACAAGTTACAAACTCTACAATCTTTTGAAACTCCATCCAAAATTCTTCCAATTATTTGGGATACAGCAAGCCCGTTGTGTACAGCTCTCCAGATAAAAGTCTTTATTTTCGGCGCTATTCTTTTTGTTGCCCATAACTTTTTCCAGGGAAACACAGTTTCAGCCAAAATGAAGGTTCACCAGCCATTTCCGTGAGCAGTTTTTGAAAGGATTAAGGAGAAAAATCTCCATGGGTGGTGAGTTTCCAGATGAGTCTATCTTCAGCCTCCTTGTTAATGTGTATTCTCTCAATCTGACGTACAGTGAAGTTATCAAAATGCTGCTGCAATATATCTCTATCCCACGTACCTGTGTTTGGATTGATAAGCTGATTAACCGTAGAAATCCCATCAGAATTGACACCCGTAGGGATGCAATCTGGAAGTGTTGGGATCCATGGGTCATGCCATACCTTAATACTCTTGCCATCACCAATTAACCAACTGCACCCCTTCTTCAAGCAATGTCTGCTGCCTAGAATTGCGACCCAAGTAGAAGAGCATCTTCTTGGCTTCTTCACAGTCCAGAAGCTATTATCTCTGAGATACTTTGCTCCTAGAATACTTCCCCAAAGAGAGTTATTATCATGCAGGAATCTCCAGGCTAACTTGGCAGTTAATGCTTGATTGAGTTCATAGAGATCTCTCAGACCTAAGCCACCTTTCTCTTTCGAAATATTGAACCATTCCCACCTCAAATAGTGCATTTTTTTTTCTTGTCCCTTGAATGTCCCCACCAAAAGTTTCTAATAATTTGTGTGAGCTTAGAAAGAATAGTCATAGGTAAGATGCAGGTGGCCATGTAATAGACTGGAATTAAGGCGAGTACATCTTGTATGAGTGTTGTTCTTCCAGCGTGCGAGAGAGAGTGCCTTTTCCAACCTGTGAGTTTGTCTTCAAACTTCTCAACAAGAAAATTGAAATTAGAAATTCTATTTCCTTGCTGAAGAATTTTCACCCCCAAGTATTTCTCCTCTTTGCTCATTTTATTAACCCCCAACTGCTGTATTATTTCATTGCATCTTGACTCACTGACCCCATTGCTGAAGTGAATTGACGACTTGTTGTAGTTCACCAAGTGCCCTGAAATCTGGTAGTAATGTTGTAGAATAGTTGTGATAGAAGAAACTGTTGTATCATCAGTCCTACCAAACATCATGACATCATCTGCAAACATTATATCAGACACGCTAGGGGTATAACTATTGATTTTGTAGCCATTATATAGCCCATCGTGTTCCATTCTGTTGATAATGCAAGAAAGAGTGTGAGAGCAGATGATAAAAAGATACGGTGATAAAGGGGAGCCTTGTCTTATACCCTTTTCTCCTCTAAATAACCCTTCTGGTTCGCCATTAAGCAAGATAGCGTAAGTTGGTGTGGACACACAGTTCATTATTAGATCATGAGTTATATCCCTGATGCCAAAATTCTTGAGAGCATAACTGACAAAAGACCAATTAACTCTGTCACAAGCTTTGCTCATATCTAATTTAAGAGCAAAAGCACCCTTAGCAGCTTGAGAGATGTGCATTGAGTGGAACAGTTCTTTGGCCACAACAATGTTGTCAAGAATCTGTCTGTCAGGCACAAATGCAGACTGATTTTTTTTAATGAGGTTATCTAGGAAAGGACTGAGTCTATTTGTTATGATTTTGGTTATGACCTTGTAAAAGACATTACACAAAGCTATGGGTCTAAAATCACTGGCTGTTTCAGAATTTTTCTTTTTAGGGATAAGGGTTAAGTAAGTACGATTAAGACCAGGGGGAATAGATGAAGAGCTGAAGCATTCTTGGATCAGGTTGACTGTTTCGGTACCTACAACATTCCAGCATTTTTTTTTATAGAAAAGGGCAGGATAACCATCAGGGCCAGGGGACTTCAAAGAGCCAATTTTCTTAATGACACTAAAAATCTCATCATGAGAAGGTATGGCACAAATGGAATTGCATTCATTTTGAGAGATATAACTATTGCTATTGGATACAGGAGGTGGTTGTTCAACATTGGAATCTAAAGTGAACATGCTTTGAAAATGATTAATTAGGGTGTCCCTAATCTGATCATGGTCTGAGATCCAGTCACCTTCACTATTTCTAATTGCATATATTTTGTTTCTACTTCTTCTATGAATGACAGAGACATGAAATACCTGTGTGTTTTTATCCATGGAAGGCACCCATTGAGTTTTGTTTCTCTGCTGCCAAAACATTCTGCCTCTCTTCTCCAGACAAGTTATCTTGTGTAAAATGGCATTCTCCTCTTCCCTTGTATCAGTCAGATGAGCCTTAGTTTGCAAGTCAGTAAGTTTCTTTTTTTTCACACTCAATTTCTCTTCTAGTATCTCCAAAAGTCTCTATACTCCACTTCTTCAAACTTGTTCCTAGATCTCCGAGTCTATTGATTAGACCACCAGTAGTGTTATCCCATTTAGATTGAATGATATCCTTGAAGTCAGGATGATCAGTCCAATAAAACTCAAATTTGTAATTTGGCTTCCTTTTTGGTGGTTTTCTCATTGTGTTGAGCAATATTGGAGCATGATCACTTTTTATTCTTGGGAGGTGAGT
Organism: Papaver nudicaule; assembly: GCA_023529015.1. Classification (NCBI taxonomy): domain Eukaryota; kingdom Viridiplantae; phylum Streptophyta; class Magnoliopsida; order Ranunculales; family Papaveraceae; genus Papaver; species Papaver nudicaule. Next base: position 11,769 of record JAJJMA010101071.1, read on the forward strand.
GACAACAACATCTTGAAAGAGAAGTCTCCAATCAGTGTTGCAGATGACTCTATCCAGCCATTCAAATATTGGTGTCGCTAGAGTAGAGTTATTTGACCAGGTGAATGCAGGTCCCGCATAGCCCAAGTCAATGATGTCTCTATCTCTAACCATGCTTCTGAATTCATTACAGCTGATATCAGTTGTAGAAGACCCTCCATGCTTTTCATACTGGTACATAAGCACGTTTAGGTCCCCAATTAGGCACCATGGCTTGTCTATATCGGCAATGACATTCGACATTCTAGCCCAGAAAGATTTTTTTTTAGGGTGAGAGGGTTGACCATAAACACACAGGAGGTGCCATTCCGGTGTGTTGAGTTTGGCACTAATGATGCAGTGGAATAGATTCTGTGACTTTGAAATCACAGTTAAGTCAACATTGTCTTGCCACAGAATTGCAAGACCGCCACTTCTTCCTTGAGCGGCTACGAAATCAAAATTTCTGAACTTGAGAGAACTGAAAACTCTTTTACTTTTGCTTTCATTCAATGTTGTTTCTGAGAGAAAAAAATTGAAGGGTTACAGCTACGTAGGAATGAGTTCAATGTCAGAACTCTCGCCTCATTCCCCATTCCGCGACAGTTCCAGGATTGTACTAACATTGAACTTGCGACTTTTGAAGGCAAGTCGCCACAACCACTTCTTCTGTAAGTGGATTTGTTTCAATGGTGGATCACAGTCCATTGGTTCAGCCATTCTCTTGCTTCCTGTGATGTAGCTGGTTTCAGCATTAGACGATGGTTTGGCAACACGAGCCTTCTTCTTGTACTGCCTCAATTGCTTCTTTGTTTCAGTGGTAGGGTTCTGGTTATTTGATGGAGAGTAGGGTTGATGTTTCTGTCTCAGCTGAATGGACAGACTTGGGTATAGGCTGGGAATTATGGGTGGAGATAGATTCTGTTGATTTTTGGGTACTGGGTTCAGTGATGTTGTTATTGTTGGGTTGGGTTGAATTGTGGGCAACTGTTTTTTTGGTTTGGATTTTGGGTTTGATGGGGGCTTTATTTTCGGTTGTGGTTTGAGGAGTTATCGGGTTTGTAATGGAAGTTGTTTTGGTGGTGGGATGATTGGGGATTATAGCTGGGGATTGCAATTGAGGATCTTTATTTCTGCATTTAAGGTCTCTAGTGATTGATGGGTTAATGGCTGAACTTCTGGGAGAAACTGATGGTGCCATAATGACTTGGTCATCAGTTACAGAATCTGGAGTAGTGGAGCTTTTTACGGCGGTAATTAATGGTGGTGAGTGGGCCAAACGGGTGGTGGTTCTGTGGTGGTGGTCGGTGGTGGTTTGGGTGGTGGTGTGGGCTGTGTTGATGGTTGTAGTGATGGTGGTTGCAGAGCTGCCACGACGAACTTCAAGGAGAGATTGAGACTCGACACTTACTTCTTTTTGTGGAAATTGCTTCTGTTGCCTTGGTTTTGGCTTGTAGTTAGCATTGATTTCTTCCGTGAACCGAGCAATGTTCATATCCTGCATCTTTTCCATGAAATTTTCAGGCGAGATGAACCCCATTTTCTCGCATTCTCTAGACAAATCGGGACATTGCTTCATAATATGCCCAAACTTTCCGCATAAGAAGCATACTTTTGGTAGTCTTTCATATCTGAGTGTGATTTTGCATATTTTCTTAGAAGGTAAAGTGATGTTGAAGTTTTGCTTGAGAGGCTTGGTAACGTCCATTCTGACTCTGACTCTTGCATAACTCCCCCATTTATCTTTTTCTGCTGCCGGAATTAGATATGGTGTACCAACTTTGCTGCCAATAAACTCGACCATCTTGGTTGATTGTGCACTTGGTGGAAGTCCATGCACTTGTATTGTGAAATATGTATGAGTGAAGTCGTATTCATATGGAAGCTTATCAGGATCGAACACTTCCAGTAATAATAGATCTTCATTTAGACTCCAAGGAGCTCTTGTGATGACTATGTGATAGTCACAACCTAGCTCGAATTTGACAAGATAGATGGCTGGGCAAAAAGAAGAAATTTCCATGTTGCCTGAAGGTTTCCAGGAAGTTTTAAGCAGATTGTAGAGAATTTGAAGACCATACTGACGAGATGTGATGGTTGTAATGACTAAGGCAAATTTGTTTCCATCAGTTTGTTCTCTTAGATCTTCTGGAATTTCAAAAGAATCTGTGTCGTTACTTAGGAGAGTTGCCATCCTATTTGTAATATCATCACACTCCTGATCATTAGAAGTGTTGGATGAAGAAGCCTGATTGAAATCTATGAATGAAATCAAAAGCTCAATCGTTTAGAGCAAATGCGAGTAGATTAGATGAAGGACAAAGCAACACAAAGAAGAAATTGTTTGTAGTAAGGAAAAAGGAATAGAACTCAAGATTTTAGGAGTGAAATAGACTTGGAAACTAAAGCTAATCCAAAATCAAAACGGAGAGAATCAAAAAATCGTCCTTCTGACGAGAGAAAAATCATCCTCCGATGAGAGATTTGATCACTAAATTTGACAACTAAGCTTGACATACCAACACTTAAGGTTGACCGAGCCATGCTCTAACAACTAGAGCATTCCGCTCAGTATCATCTTCTTCATCAAGGGCAGTTCATTGTTTTTTCAAGCGATTACCTTTTTTTGATGCTAGCTATGTTATGTCCTCCACCTAAAAGATCTGCAACTTTGTGAACTGTGATACCAAATTTAATAGATTAGAACGTATGATTTGATTTTTCTTTTCATTTGTTGATATGGGTATTTATAAAATGTGAACTATCAATGACGAACATAAATATTGTATGAGTTTTATCATTGAATTGTAATTTTAGCGATTGTATTCTACTATTCTTTATGTGAATCTAGAATCAATGAAGTGGGAGTTGATGTCGAAGATTAAATACGATCAAACTTTGATTATACTGATAATCAGGGATTATCAGTCATAAGTTTACCCCAACAAAAAAAAACGGGTTAGCGGGTAACCCGCGGGTTGACCCTAGTCGGTTAGTTTTTTTTGACGGTTTCATATACAATGGCAACCCTAACCCGTCTTGTTTAAACAACAAGCCAAGCCAGACCGGGTTAAAACAAGCCGGGGTAGGGTCAACCCGCGGGCCGGGCTTCGTATGTAATGGGATAATATATTTCCAGATCCAGGATAAGCTCAGAACCAAATAATTTCTCTAACCAAACAGTCTTAAATAACTCTCTTTCTACTTCTCTAGTGCTAGCCACTTCTAGGCGGTTAATAAGGTTTTTGCAAGCACAGACCGAGAAAGAGAGTGAGAGCTGAACACCAGAATCTTCCATCTATGGTGTAGTACTACGAAACAAAGAATCCAAGGTTTCTCTTCGCACATTAGTAAGTTCTTCAATCAGTAATTTCGTATTCATGTTTGTTTCGCAGTGACTTTCTGAACATTTTAGGGTTTTGAGTTTGTTAACCTACATTGTTTAATTTCTCACAATCGTTTATTTTGAACATTTAGGGTTTTGAGTATAAAAACCCTACATTGATTGTATCGTTTCTCATAATCGGTTTTAGGTTTGCAATGTATTAGTTGTACTTGTATTGTATCCATTAAAAAGAGGCGATTTCTTTAATTTGGTTATATTCTAACCTCTGTTTGTTGAATTAGGCGACTAATTTGTGATGGGAGGAGGGTCTGATTCTGATTCTCCTGCAAAGGGAAGAGGGTCGATTAGAAGAAGAAGTCCAGTTCAAAAAGAAAGATCCCCTGCTCGGCGAAAAAGTTCTCCAAGAACTAGGTCTCCTGTTAGGACTAGATCACCTATTAGAGAAAAAGCAAAATCCTCTGGTCGTGGAAGGTCTCCCAGGCAGGAGAGCACACGTTCTCCTTCGCCCAGGACAAAGCGTCTGCAAAGAGCTCAGGCAGACCTGGAGGTTGATAGAGAACGTGAAGGCAGGCGGCATAGTGACAGGGAAGTAGATAAAGAGAGGCACAAGGAAAGGGGTGGAGATAGAGAAGGAGATAAAGAGAGGCATAGGGAAAGGGGTGGAGATAGGGAAGGAGATAAAGAGAGGCACAGGGAAAGAGGTGGAGATAGG
>JAJJMA010101103.1:0-18720 GCA_023529015.1 Papaver nudicaule
TTTACAGCTGGATCTCAAGGAAGTGTGCAATACGGTGTGTATGACCGTTCGTCTTCAAACAAGAAGTTCTCTGGGGATATCTTTCCTGAACAAGAACATAGAGCTATGTAGTTCTAAAGCACTGTGCTTCTTGGCATGTTGGTGCGGCTGTCAATAACGGTTTCTTGGTTCAGCTTTCCTAACTCTAAAAACCGTCCTGTCCCGTGGGTTCCATAAGTTTAGGAATCTTTAGCACTAGACTACAGTGCTTTAAGGTAATTCTGGCGTGCTTCATATTGAAGGGCGTGATGGCCAATTGGGTTTACTTTATTTTTGGCATGTTTATTATAGTCTAAAAAGGATTATCGACCAATTTCTTTTCCTACTCAGAAATGGATTATTCAACCCCTCGTACATGCTCTATATATAAGAAACTTTCACCGAAGTGAATGATTATTGACATAACACAGCAGAGCTGAGCAGAATCGTCCGTCTGAGATCAAGTAGCAGTTATTGAAAACTCAACTTCCAAATTGATGGAGGGCCTTCCCAAGGATATCATATCGGAAATTCTTTCCCGTGTGACTCCTGATTCAATACTAACATGCAAACTAGTATGCAAGGCATGGGAAGCACTTCTCTGCCAGAGAAAGGTAGGTCTTCTTTTTAAGGTTCCGTCAAGACAGAATAAAGAAGTCGGATTATACTATGGAGACTATGATGAGCTTATTGGTGACTGCAGTTTTAAAACAACAGTTAAGAAGATCAGCCATCTTCGAATTGACAGGGGTGATCCTTCCGAATGCGACCTGGTTGGTTCTTGCAACGGTCTGGTTTGTTTGTCTTTACCATGCGGAGATTTCGCAGATCCTCGCTACATATGCAATCCCTTCTCTAGAGAATACGTTTATCTTCCAAAGGATGATCACAAGCAGGTTAGTAATATAACAGGCGGGTTCGGTTATCTTCGTGCACTCAATGAGTACAAGGTCGTCAGAATTTACTCCAGTACTGTCTATCCCAGTAAAGGATTTGTCCAGATATGCACTCTTGGCGACTGCAATGGATGGAGAGAAATTGGAGAAATCGAACACACCTTGGACCATTTACCAGGTGTCCTTACCAACGAAACTCTTTATTCATGGATACTCATAAGAAGAATGTTCTGGCTTTGGAATTAGCAATCGAAGAGTTCCGTCTGCTCCCAACACCACCATGTCTCAATGAACGTAATGCAGAAACATCTTATGAACTGAAGGTGATGAGAGGGTATCTTTGCATTGTTCATGAAAAGAGAGGTGAAAAAGTGGATATATGGTCATTTAAGAATGAGACACAGAATAATTGCAGTCTGATAGAAAAGAATTGCAATTCCAGGAGTTGGAGTCTAGATTATAGTATGCCGTGGATTGGCCATACGAGCAACTGTTGTGAGCCTTTTGCCATTACGAAGAGTAACAAACTTTTGGTCTGGTATAATATAGACACTCTATGCTGCTATGACCCTCAAACTAGAGAAATAAGAAGTATTGTACAGTACGGTACGCTTTTTGATACAATTCCTCATTTAAACACTACGGTTTCACTGGAATCCTTAGGGATAGAACAATGTGTTAAAGATATCAAGGATGATCCAAGCAAGAGCGAATCAGCACAAGGAAAATTAGAGCTGCCCATAAATACTATGTACGACAACCACATGCTAGACTGCGTTCACCCAAGCAAGGGCTACATTGAACTAGATTACCGTTTTCACGGTGGGTGGCCGACCAAGAATTGAAAAAAATGTGGTAACAAAGTGAATCTGAGGACCGAGGTGCACTTATAGAACACAGGCTATTGTGGCGAGCTTGCTTAGGCTTTTGCTACAAAGATTCTGAATTAGACATTGCCTCGTTGGGTAAACAAATGGGGAAAAAAATTGAAAGGGAAGATGTGATGTCCACAAACACAAAACAAAGTCCATCGGATTTGATGTCCCACAATTCTCTCACTTCCAACTGTTGCTAGCATGACTAACACGTGTTAGCATCACAAAAATATAATCTGTTTTCTAACATAAACCCACAAAAAAGAGTACACCTAAAATCTGTTTCCCTTCTCCGTCTGCATCTTCCATCTCTCTCAAAAACAGACATTTTAGGTTCTGAGATAATTTGATTTGATAGTTCGATTGTTTGGTAAAAAACTGTATCAAAGTTGAAACAGCAATACTTGGGGTTAATAATAATCACATATGTGCATTTAATCGATCCGATTTAATGTGTGTGTGTTCTTCTTTACAGATTGCATTAATTGAATCAATTTGAGTGATTTCGCACACAATTGAATTTTCAGTTTTCTGAAATCTGTAAGTGAAGGTGGGAATCGTTGTTATCAGATGAGAATTATGAAGAATACGTAGTGTGGGTCAGATTCTGTGACGGGTTGAAAACCAGACCCGAATACCCGGCGTCCTCTCTACAGATGAGTACGTTCTTTCTGTTTTTTTCCGGCGTTAAATTTTATCATAATATAAACTGGAACTTTTGTAAGAATTGACTCAAATAAATGATTAAATGATTGTAAAAGATACTTTGTTGTTAATATTCAATGAAATTGAGTTAGAGATCATATATTTCATATGGGTTTTTTAAAATGAAGATTTTTTTTTTCTATTTAGAATGAAAATAATTGAGAAATTGATGGATTCCGATCGATTCAATGCAGATTTTAATGAAGTTTGAATATATGATTTGTCTGTTTGATTATTGTTGATGGAAATTGGTGATCAATTTGGTTGAATATCTCATATTTAATCTTGATTTCATGAAATTGATCAAAATTGATTGCAAATTTTAATTGGAGCGTCACTCGCATTTCCAGATTGACTGTCCATAAAGAAGGACTCCCTAACGGTCGTCCAATAAGAGTAATGAAGCAATAACTCCCGTCCAGATTTTTTGTTTCTTTAAATTAGATTAGAGCCTCATCAGATTATAAGTGTTCATCTTCTACTACTGCTCTGTAGTAGAGTTATGAGACACAAGGATGCTTGTCAAATTCTCTCTCTCTATATATATTTCAATTAAAATGAGCTATAAGTTTACTTCTTCTTCTTCTTCTTCTTCTTCTTTTTTGGCAATGTACGAGTCGTTTTCAAGTTTTTTGGCCAATGTGTTTTTGTGGAGAATATTCAGGATGCAAATAACTGCAATTTGCATCATTTACTCTGCTATAAAAGATTAAGGATGCTTCTAACTTTCGCTTTCATGTGACCCATCAAAAACTCCCGTACCTAGGTGTTAAGCCATGCTTTAGTTGGTAAGGAAAAACAACCGTGATCATGCAGTTTATGATGTTTGCCTTTGAGTGATGCATAGTAATGATGATTAAGTACTTGTCAGTTCTGTGCCAAAGCACTTGTTGATGTGTCATTTACCATAGTCACATCTGGTTGCTAATTTCACTTATTTTGAGAGTGAACTCTAGGATTTAGTCCTTTCATTTTCGTATCTGTATACAATGGTTGGCTTCCTGAATCCCACTTTCTCAAAACGCAGATTCTTCCTACCTGAAGTGAATGGAGTATGCCTGCACAGTCCTATTGCCATGGTTGCCGGCTTAAGCAATTTAGTTCATTTATGACCCATTTGGATTCAAGAATTGTGCAACCAGTTTGTAAGGTTGTCTGGTTAAGGAATTTCCTTCCATTAATATAACACAATTCTTTTGTTTTCGATAGGCAACAGTTTTCTGTCTGTCTACTTGCTGACATTATGTGATCAATGTCTCTCTTCTAAATGCTGCTACAGATATAGAAAATGCAGGAGAGACACAAATATGAACCAACAACCACGCACTGTTCAAACTCATAATGTGTCACTCGAATTTGACTGGACTGTGACTCTGTCCCTTTTAATTTTGGGCACTTCTTATCCATTCAGAAAACTCTAGAGTTCAGCGCTATAATGATTCATTAGGCAAGTGTGGCGCTAATGCAGTCATTATTGTGCTATACTTCTACTCAAGCTGTATGGAACCATCCAACTGTCCTAGTAATACAAATGTGTGGTCTACTCTCCATGCATAATCCAACCTTGCCAAGATCAGCTGCTATTGAAAGAAACCACATTGGTGATTCTGTGGGTTCTGGTATTCACAATAGAAATGTGTGTTTGAAGGTGATTGTGTCAAAGCCATATTGCCCAAATTTTGTTTCTGTTGAAACTAGAGATATAACATACAATCCCCAAACTTCTATTAGTGACATCAGAAGTCTGGAATACTAGTGTTCATCCTAGTATCTCCAGTAATGTCTGGAAGTTTGGTGAGAAAAGTGTGTGCAACTGATGAGAATTTGAAGAAGAGAAAATTTCATCTTGCATCTAGATGCATTTTCTGTAAAAATGCCGAGGAAAACATTGACCACATACTGTGGTATTGTGATTTCAGTGAAATTATTTGGGCTTGGCTGGGTGGTATCTTTAATTTCATTAATCCAAAAACCTTTGAAGAAGTAATTCATTTCTTGTATTATAACAACACCAACTACTGCCTATACTAACTCTGCGAGATCCACCTCCTGCACCACCACCACCAGTCCACCACTACCATTACTGCATACTAGTAGGAATTCCTCCACTGCCAACTATGGACTACGGTTTGTGCTTATCGAAAAACTTGATTCAATTAAACATCATAAGAAAAGTAGAAAAAAGATGATAAATTTTTTGTAAAACCAACAAGAACTATAATTCCATTATCTCCAATTGTACATCCAAAGAATTGGAACAAGATACAGAAATCTCAAGAAAGTAAAACCCTTTTGAGTTGAACAATTACAGTACTTAAAAATCTAGAAAAAAACTCTGAACAAGTACTACTTGGAATCATGACACAATTACAGTACTCTAACAATCATCTATACTCAAAGCTTTAAAGAAACACTCCCTTCTGGAGATACCAAACAAGGACTAAAATCCTGCTACTAACCAGTAAAACCCCCATGCTATCATGAATTTCATAAGCAGAATTATCTGAAGGCACTGCAGTAAGTAAGGATCTAACTCAAGAAATTGCACCATCAAGTAACAAGAATATATCATAATGCAAGAGATACTGATGAAATCCCTTTTCTTGAATGTCAATGTGGTTCCTTCTGAAGACACAGTATCAATCCCTTTTCTATACCAGTTTGGATGTCTTGAGCACATTTAATACTCCCAGCAACACATTCCTATCCGACAAAATTTCACCTGTCCAATTACGGCATTTCTTCCTCACTATCTGGTTCTGCTTCTGGATCAGAAAATCAATTTCTGCACAGTCCCCTTTCTCAACCCTTGTTGTATTTGAAAATATCAAACCCTGATAGGCACTCTTAAGAGATTGAATAGCATCAACAATCCCATCATTCTCATTCCCTGCTCTGAACGTAAATTCATTGTCAATTCTTGAAAAAGTTTTCAAGAACTACCGGTAGTTGTTCTTGAAAGATACCGTTCTTCCATAACCTGTAGACAAGACACTTAGTACCGGACAATAGCTCTAAAGTAGCTATTGCACTGCTGCTATGAAAATCAACTGCAATACTCAAACGTTTCCTCTTCGTCACTAACCCAGTGATAAAATCAGCTACCGCTTGTGAGTTGTTAGTTAATACCACTTCTATGTTGGTTTCTGAACCATTGATGGACACATTTGCCAAGAATCGTTGGGTATTGAATGAATATGATTCAGAAACTTGAGTTATAGTTGCTAAAGGAGACATTTTGTTTTATCAAGAACCAACAGAAAGAAATTAACCAATGAGAATTGATCACAAAGAAGAAATCACAGATTTTGACTGGGTTTAACTTTAAGTTGAATAGCTAGGTTTTTTTTGTTTTGAGGAGGGTTGATTTTCAGTTTCAGAAAATTGATTTCTTGAAGTAGAGAATTCTTCTGAAGGTTCTTTAGGTGTGTGAATTGATACTACAGTTTCAGTTTATATAGTTAGTTCGACGAATATGATACGATACTCCGCGGGCTAATTCAATACAATACGATACTACACGGCTAATTCCGTTATGTGTTTCCGACGTTAGTTTGGTTTTAGTTATAAATAAATTAATTAGTCTCCAGTCCCTCCTCCTTCAGTCTTTATAGTTGTTTCTGTCGAAACTTCACTGCAAATTTCTAAAATTGATGAATGTTTTGTTATCCGTAATCTAAGCTTTGGGTTTACTTTTAAGTTGTGCGGATTTTGTTGTTCTGATTTTGTAGAGCCAAATGGCTATTTGTAGCTCAAACTCAAAAGGGCGAGAAAAACAATGAGGGCAAGATCAATTTATAGATAGATTTGAGTGCTCGGAAGATCTACAGACCTAGTCAGCTGCTACTACTACTACTGGTGAGAGGAGAGTGATGATTTGATAAAAAGTCCTGCAGCCAAAAACAGCAGACTTGCAAGTGGAACTTCAAGGGTGTCAACTGTAGAGGTATAAGATCTATACTCTAATCATTTCAGTGTCTTTTTTCTTTCCGAGGCCTGGTAAATGTCGGTCAATTCCTTTATCTGCGCTCAGATGTTTATTTATGATATGCCTCCAACTAGTTGTTTGTGTTATGGGTTTCTAGGTTTATCGTATTCATTCAGGAAGATAATTATCTTACACATATGAGTGAAATGCAAGAAGCGTGAATTGCTATTTAAGGATTACTGCTATGTGAAAAGATTTTATTCAGAACAAGGTATGTGTAACAATAAAATCTCTCTATATTTGCAATGTGGACAAGTTCCAATTTGAACTCATATGTCCTCAAGAATGAGTTTTGGCTTAAAATGAAGGTCTCAATTTTACTGAATATTCTCTAGCAGCCTCAGTGATTAGATAAGCACAATATCATGGACTGAAAAGTTATGAGCATGTAACCCGATGTTTATTTTGATTTTTAAGTCCTAGAACTCGAGTGTGTGTCCTGTAGCTTGTTAAGGATTCCGTAGAAGCTTTGTTTTGTACACCCTTAAGATTTCTAGTTCTAAAGTACTAATCCATTAGCTGAATGAGTTTCCGTATTGGCTTTATGAGCTCCATCTGAGTCATGTAGGTCAGCTGTTCAAGTGAGTGATACAGTTTTTACAGTTTTTTTTTGTGTTACACTTTTTTTGATTAAAAAAATAATTCCCATTGTAGTTGTTTTTTGCACTTAATTTGAAATTTAATGGGACTAAGTCATTCAGGCTCCTGATGTTTACTTGGTCGATGAATGTGTGCACTTATTACGCCCAATTTTGAAAGATGTGTTATTCTGTATCGTACGTTCCAAATTTTAAGCTTAGGTTGATACATGTTGGCTGTTGCATTCATAGTTTTTTTCTGTCTTCTGGTCCTTTACGTTGTAATATCTTTTCACTCGTGTACCAAAGTTTGGTGCTATTGCATGGCAAGATCACATCATTCCTCGACCACAACAAGCATATTCACTAGACTGCATTCCAGTAGAAGCAGAGTTACAGGTGAATCCTTAAAAATGATGCAAACTGTCTTCCAGTTGTCATATTTACCCCATGACTGTTAGTCTATTAGTATTATAGATCTCAAAGATCTAAATAAGTTGGTACCAGTCAGCACTCACCAGTTTTGATTCAGAATAGATTTCATGTGAAACAATTGTCTGTTGTTGAAATCAACTCACTGGCCACATAAATTTCGGCATGCTTGGTTGTGCCAATAGTTAATCTAGATGTTTTGTTTATAGTAAAGCTTAAACTGTGCAAGCTGGTCAGAATGTGAAATCAGGTATTTTGTCATGAATGACCCTTGACTTCATAGACGGATCAAGTTGGTAATAGGCATTAGAATTGACTTCTTCTATCTAATTTAGTGCAGAAACAATTCTCGGAACTCTTGCACAGAGGTGCAAGCTATTATATATCGGGCGTTAACAACATCTCCTGTCTGTTGCAGATCTCTTGTGGAGCCAGAACTTCAGAGAATCATTTTCCATTTGACGATCAGTTGCTTTGGATCATTAAGGACATCACCTATCATGAACCTGATACAGAACCTTAATTCGCTTGATGAGTCAAAAAATGTATTAGCTTCAGAAATGACCTGACTTCTTGGGGTTGCTCAATCAAAGATGATCCTCCGACAGTCACTTTAGCATCATGTACACAATTTTCCGAGGCCATGTCAGCAATGTGGGAAACCTTTCGACACTCAAACTCTGCAAGTAAGTCATTTGTGGTACTCCTCAAACTACACCAAAGGAACTCCTCAAACTACACCAAAGGATATTTTGGAAAGTAAGTCATTTGTGGTACTCCTCAAACTACACCAAAGGAACTCCTCAAACTACACCAAAGGATATTTTGGAAAGGGGGTTGGTGACTCAGTAATGTAGCACTTGATGGAGACGAAGGCAATACGGAGATTGCAATAGGGAGAATAGACGAAAGGATAAAGAAGATTAGAAGAATAAGGTTTAGAACAGAGGAAAAGAATAAGGTTTAGAACAGAGGAAAAAAATATTGATAGACAAGAGTTTTGATAATAATTTAATGATAATGTGTATCTTTTTTTTTTGATAAAGGAAGCATATTATTGAATTTACGATGAAAGATTACAGCTATTATCCCTTGCTACCATATCCAAAATCCAAGGATCAATACTACCTAATTGTTCAAAACTATAAGCCTTATTGCGACAACGTTTTGCTATTTCATCAGCAACACTATTGCCTTCTCTTTTGACATGAGAAATGGCACAAAAATTAAATGACTGAACTAAAAATTGTATGTCACGTATATGCTTCCTGTTTTCCCATCTCACTAGGGGAAAATTAGCTTTGATGGACTTCACCACTACTTCTGCGTCCGCCTCAATGATGATGCTTTGCAGTTGCAACTTCAGAGCCCACGCCAATGCTTCTTTGATCCCCAAGCATTCCCCTTCCTCTGCATCTAGGATTCCTTCATAGTATCCGCCTTTTGCTGATCCTGCAAAACCAGAAGCATCACGAGAAATTAGTCCTACACCCAACTTACCAGTATCAATGTCATAAGATGCATCAGTATTGAATTTTGTGATTCCTGCATCAGGTGGAATCCAAGTTACTGAATTGTTCCTCAAAATTGGTGAACTGGATGTGCGCTAAATTCTCCAGAGAGTTGGAAGTTTCTTATGTGGTATTGAGCTCTAACTGCTGTTGATCCAGGTAGTAGCTTTTTTCCTTGATATACATGCTCACATCTTTCCTTCCATAGTATCCAACAACCCACCATTACTCTGATGCTCCATTGCAGTTGAAGATCAGAGTTCTGATTTCCTAGCTTTTCGAACCAAGAAATGATCCATTGTTGCACTGAAGCACAATTTGTGATAACTTGACCAATATTAACATTCAGGATTCCCCATGTAGCTCTCGCATGATCACACTCCATAAGAAGATGAAGCAATGACTCTTCTCCCTTTTTGCAGATGGTGCAGGTTGTGCAGATGTCTTTCTTGACTCTTGCTAACCGAACTTTAGTTTGGACAATATCTTTCAGACATTTCCAAATGAATATCTTTATGCGGTGTGGGGCTCTAAATTTCCATAACGCTTTCCATATTTCTGTTGGAACCGGATCATTTGGTACTGGAGTGTTGTACTGCCCATTCGTGACTGATTTGTACGCACTTTTAACTGAGAATCTACCATCCCTGGCTGGTTTCCAGATGATTACATCCTCTTCATCATGACAAACTGCCATACTTAGGATTTTGTTAGCAATGTCAGGAGAAAACATAGCTCTTACCAGATTAGTGTTCCAGCTGTTAGAATTGTTCATCATCAGCTCATTAACCCATCGCAGTTGGTGATAGAATGTGCATCTTGTAGTAACTAATCCGTCAAGTCCAATTACCCAACAGTCCATCCAAATATTTGTATTCCTCCCATTGTTCACCAGTTTGATGTAGTTCTTTTTAAGATTGCTGAGTCCTTCTTCAATCCCTTGCCACACATAGGAAGTTTCCTCTTTATCCACACTGGTGTGTATAAAGTCTTCATTAGGAAAATACTTAGCCTTTAATATACGTACCCACAATTCATCTGTTTGTGTGGCGATCCTCCATGCAATTTTTGTGAGCAAAGCCTTATTTAAAGCTTCTAGATCTCGAAATGCTAGTCCTCCAACATCTTTAGACTTGCATAGTGATTGCCAGGAAATTAGACATGCACCCCTTCTTGATTTGTATCCCCACCAGAACTTTCTTTCCATGCTTTCAAGTTCATATATTAGAGTCTTTGGTAGTTGAAATGTACTCATTTGATATGAGGGAATTACATTGAGTACGGGCTTGACCATTGTTGTGCGTCCTCCTTGATTTAAGGTTTTGGATTGCCAATCTGTGAAGCGCTTTTCAAAAGAGATTTTGATGTCTTCAAATGCTCCAGTCTTGTTTTTTCCTATAATCAAAGGAGAACCAAGATACTTTTCTTTATTATTCATATACACAACTCCAAGTGAACTTCTGATTTCTTCACATAATGCTGTAGACACCCCTGCACTGAAATGTATCGCAGACTTGTCATAATTGATAACTTGCCATGATTGTTCTCCAAACTGCTTCATAATGAGTTTAAGATGGTTTACTGATTCCACATTGGCTTTTGTAAAGATCATACAATCATCTGCAAAGAGCAGATGATTGATTGGTGGGGCTTCTCTTGAGATAGAGTACCCTTCAATATACTTGTTTTCATGTGATGCACATAAAGTTCTAGATAAGAACTCCATTGCAAGTATGAACAGGTATGGGGATAATGGATCGCCTTGTCGAATTCCTCTTGTAGGTTGAAATTCTTTACAAGGCGAGCCATTGAGGAGAACAACCAATCTAGTGGTGCTTATGCACTGATGTATTAACTGACACCAGTCAATTGAGAATCCAAAACTCTTTAGAACCTTCATTAGAAAGCTCCATTCCAATCTGTCGAACGCCTTAGACATATCTAACTTAAGAGCCAGCCACCCTGTGTCACCATTCTTCTTTTTCATGGAGTGGATAATTTCTTGAGCTATGATTGTGTTATCTTGTATGAGTCTGCCAGTAACATAAGCAGCTTGGTATGGTCCAATAATTCTTGCCATTAAGGGTTTCATTCTACCCACCAGTAGTTTGGATATTATCTTGTAAGTTGTGTTGCATAAACCAATTGGTCTAAAATCTACTGGAAGCACTGGTTTCTTCTTCTTTGGAATCAATGAGATGAAAGTTTTGTTAACTTGTTTAGGCATGAACTTAGAATTGAAGAACTGCTGTACCATTGCACATACTTCATCTTTGACTGTGTTCCATTGTGTTTTGTAAAATCCTGCAGAGAAACCGTCAGGGCCTGGGGCTGACCAATTTTCCATGTTCTTTAAAGTTGCCACAATCTCCTCTGTAGTTGGCATCTGTAATAATGACTCATTTTCTGCCTCTGATACTACTCTAGGTAGTACATTATATTGCTGATCTTCAATCGTTACATTTGAAGTGGAGCTGATGTTCTTAAAATGAGTTGTAAGGAGCTCAGCTATATCATTTCTTGTAGTCACCCAACACCCATCTTTGTTCTTTAGGCTATCAACATTATTTCTCATCTCGATTTGTAATAGTATGGAAATATTTCGTGTTGTAGTCCATATCATTCATGAAGTTATCTCTTGATTTCTGCTTGTTAAAAGCATACTGAATTTTATGCCATTTTTGAATATCTGAATGAACCTGCAGAATTTCAGACGAGCCAGCTTCAGTTGCTGGTAAGAGTTGCAGTTCACTGATTCTATTTTGCAAACCATCAACTCTTAAATTAATATCACCAAAGTAGTCACGATTCCACTGAATGAGGGCTTGTCTCGTAAACTGGAGCTTTTTAGCAAGAATGTACGCCGGAGAACCATTCACTGATTGTGCCCATGCATTAGCTATTTGAACTGCGCAAGTTTTATCATTCAACCAGGTATAGAAGAATTTAAACGGCTTCCAGAGCTTTTCTTGTGTTGAGTCTGCAACAAATAGGATTGGGCAGTGGTCACTGCCTATTTGATTGAGATGAAACAACTTTGAAGCTGTGAAATAGTTGCACCAGTCCGCATTCACCATAGCCATGTCTATTCTGGACTTCTTGTCGCATGTACCGAAGTTGTTATTTGTCCAAGTGAAATCCTTTCCAGAGTATCCTATATCTTCAAGACCAATGTTTGTAAGCATTGCTTGAATACCAGCATCATTGGAGAAAGAAGTACTTGAAGTAGAAGAAGAAGAGCTAGCTTGATCATTTAGATGAATATTCAAATCACCTATAAGTACCCATGGTTGAGTAATATTCTGTCCAAGCTCTCTTATGAATTCCCACTGATGTCTCTTCTTTTGATTGTTTTGGTAACCATATACACAACTTAGCAACCATTCTGGTTTACTTGGATCAGCCTGGACTAATACATGGATCATATTGTTTTCACTACTAACCACTTCACAACTAAAACCTGATTTCCACATAAGAACTAGACCACCGGAAAGCCCAACCGAGTCTAGAATATTAATGTTAGGGAACCCGAATGGTTTAAGTAATGGCCTAACTTTATCACTAGACAGTTTAGTTTCACACAAAAAGATTATATAAGGATCTTGGGTACGAATTAGGTCTCTTAAATGGTCTCTAGTGGCTTGGGTTCGGAACCCCTGGACATTCCATGATAATACCTTCATATTTAGAATTGCTGGATCACAAATGAAACCAGCCGTATATCGGTATGAAATAGAGTAGACAAAGACTGATGAAATCAACTGGATCACCAATGAAACCAGCTTGAGGGTTTTCAGATAATGAGTGTATGGCTTATTGCTAAGAGTTGTTCTACGCTGAGTATGCACTGATTTATGCTTATTTCTATCAATAAATGCTTGGTGGACTAAATGAATAATGCAATTTGCAAAATAAAGTATGGCAGTAATAAAAGCATGCGAGTATTCAAGACTTAAGATGCATGAAATTAAAAGCACATTTAATGAAATACTATGATTAATGATTGTGTCACTGAAAGCTAAAGATCTGGTAGAGCAATCAGTAAAAATTAATGCATAGATGATTTGTATGAAATAATGATGTAAAGTGTGAAAAGAGATTTTGTAAAATACCTTCAACTCCTTTGTTATGCCACCAGATTGTCCAGTCATTCCAACCAATTGATTTCCATTCTCTGTTGTTATTTGAGCAGGTGTTGTTGCCATGAGAATATCATCATCTTGTAGGTCACTTGAGCTTTCTGAGTAGCTATGGGTGGATATGGGAATATTGGAAGTCCTGAGTCCTTTTACAAATCTTATATGTGGATTGTCTCCCTTTTTTCCTTCTTCTATCATCATGGTAGTACTGCTAGTCATGGTTATCCCTTCAATGGCCATTCCGTCTTTAGGTGGGACGAAAGCAGGAGCGTTACCACTTGTCCTTGATGCTTGCTTAGTAGTGGGAATAATACTTCTAGCAGGCCTCTGAGTTACCTTTTTAGTATAGCTCATATTCTTTAGCAATAGAGGTTTATCATGCATTTCTTTCAAGTGTGCTGCCATATCCTTGCACTTATGACGATTGTGCATAATCACATAGCAATGAGGACAAACTTTATGTGCCTGTTTTTCGTAAAAGAACTTCAACCAGCGAGTTATACCAGCTGCTGTTGGGACCAATATTCCTCTTCGCAGTGGTGCAGCAAGGCTTAGTAGTACGCAAACCTTAAAGTATTCTCCTGTCTCTGGTAGTCCTTCTGATGGATAAATAACTATAACCTCTCCCATCGTTTCTCCAATTTCTTCTACCACTTTCTGGTTCATATGCTCAGGTAGCATGAGTTTGATTTGGATCCAGAAACAATGTTTGTCCCATTCCAGTTCTTGATATATCATTGTTGGAACGTAGTCCTGCACAACTAGCATATGTCCATTACACTCCAAGGTCTTTCTTCCCAAACTTTGTCCAGATGCGTCCATTCTTTGAAAGTGAATATCATGATATTCTTTTCCACCTCCATGATTTGTACAGCTTCATCTTCCGGAATAAAGGGCCAAGTATATTTGATTGAATCATCAACCGCCTTGACTGACATCCTTCCTTCAATCATCACCTTTCCGATGAGCATTATCTCTGAGTTTTCTTCACCTCCATCTGAATCAATGTTAGCTTCCTTGAGCTTAGTGGTGATCTCCACCACTGGCAACTCATGATCCTTGGATTGATCTTTGCTAATGTTGGTTGACATATTGGGATTTTTAGGTTTTCGGCTTGTATGTCAGGATGAAGGTATTGACAAGATGGAAAGACTAATTCTTTAGGGTTTATAATAGTTGTTTTGGATTCTCTCATAAAGGGGTATCTATCGTATATGCACCAATGCATATTTTCCGAAGTGTGAGATATTATGTTGCATATTCCTAAGCTGTAACAGCTGTGATAGGTTGTAGATAAGGTAAGATATAACAAAAATATAGGAATTTGTTTATGACTGTAGCTTCTTTTCCATGGAAAGTCAGTGCGAAAATCGCTACTTTTTTGAATTTCTTTGTTGTACCACCAAGAACTGGATCTGTAACTGAGGGTTGAAACCAATTTTTTGAGGTTGAAAAACCAGAAGATGATGATATTCCACGGCAACATTGCTTCCAAAAGCATTGTACCTGTAAAAGCCAAAGCTATAACCACAAATGGATGATGGACCAAAGCCATTATATGACTGAACAATCTGTTTTCATAACCAGGAGAAGAAAGACTATTAGCAGTTCATATCCAAAGTTGTATAGAAAAAACTAAACAAAAAACCACAGATAAAATCAGTGTTTATGAAATGAGGTGAGATGCACTGTTCTTAGTGTTGTGAAGTTAATCTAAAAAAAACACATGAAAACTAAATGAAATCAATGTAAATGGTGTTAGACTGATTAAGTAAGGGCTTGTTTATGATGTGCATACCATATGATGATAATGATAATGTGTATCTAATAGAACAATACCCAGTATTTATGTACAGACTCAACTAAACAACTCATAACCATCTTAGTGATGTGGGACTAAAGTCTTTATATAGAGACTTAACTAAATGATTCAAAACCATGTTAACGATGTGGGACTAAAAATATAATTGAAATACTTCCTTCGTTTCAAAAAAATAGGCCAATTTGATTTTTTCCTAAAAATTAGGGAACTTAATTAAACTAAAAATATTTGACTTAAACTTGTTTTTTCTTTGTTAACCAGTGACACATGTCAACGATAAACCGATCTTAAAAAAAAAAAACAAGTTTAAGTCAAATATTTTTAGTTTAATTAACTTCCCTAATTTTTAGGAAAAAGTCAAACTGGCCTATTTTGCTGAAACGGATGAGTATTAAAGAAAACTAATAAAAATAAAAGACTTTAACTAGACTATATGCGGTATTGCATCAGTCCCCCCTTCTTGAATGAAACTCGTCCTCGAGTTGTCAGCAATTAACAGTACCTCATTATCACCATGGAAGGTGAAAATTTCTTGAACATTGAACACATTGGATATGTTCCGGTCTGCAGGAAGATCGATAAAATATGCATTATCACTGATTCGTTTCAACACCTGAAATGGACCATATTTCTTCATCTTGGTTTTGTTGTAAGTACCAACAGGAAACCTTTCCTTTCGAAGATGTATCATCACTAAATCTCCTTCTTGAAAAATCTTCGGGCGTTTGTGCTTATCAGCGTCTTCTTTGTATTTAGCATTAGAGCCTACAAGTTTTGTTATTACCTCTTGATGAAGTTGGGAAGCTTTGTCAACCAACTGACCGCCTTTGAATTAGAATTTGCTAGCTTAGGAAGAACTACCAAATCAAGAATATGATTAGGTACCTTTGAATAAACAATTTCAAATGGTGTTTTACCAGTAGAACGATTAAAATAAGGAAGATAAACACACAGAAGATGATAAAGAAAACCCCAAAAAGAACTCTTTTGTTTTTGATAGCTCTATTCCTGACAATATCTTACTGGAATTGAAGAAGAAGATAATGCATGAGAGTTATATTGGTAATCGTACGAAAGAAGCCTCTGTCTTCGCTATAGTGATGATGATGATATCCTAGAAGAAGAACAAGAGAAGAGATGGGTTGAAGACAAATGTTTGAAGACTGCTCGAAATCCTTATGCATCTTTACCAGAATACAAATTGAAGGCAAACATTCCCAATTTTACTGGAAACTTCAGAATTGAGGAGTTAATGGATTGGTTCTATGAAGTTGAAGCTTTCTTCGAGTTTATGGATGTACTTGATGATTCAAAGGTAAAACTTGTCGCGTATCAGCTCAAAGGAGGAGCTGCTGCTTGGTGGGAAAAGTTACGTGAAGATCGAATTATGTATAAAAAGCCTAAGATACGTACTTGGGAACGTATGCGTAACTTGGGTAGAGAGAAGTTTTACCAAAAGATTATCGGCAACAACTTTTTGTGAAGCTTCAAAATATTGATCAAGGAACTAGGTTCTGATTTTTACAGTCTTATTGCTCGTAATCAACTTCAAGAATCAGAAGAGCAACTGGTTGCTAGGTTTATTGAAGGGCCGAACAAACTTATACAACATGGTATAACACAATCTGTGTTTACTATGATATCATCCTCTCCACCGGGAGTTATAAGAGAGAACTCATAAAGAGTACATTCAGCTCGTAGAATAGGTTGCATTTTGAGCTATAGAGATGTGCCTGAATAGGCGAGTGCCTCTAGGTAAGGCGTAGTTAGAGAGGAGTTTTACGATTTTGTCCCTCTCCCATTTTTCACCATCTACAAAGGGAATATTTCAAAAATTGCGACGCGGGCATTTCACGAACCGTTTCGCATACTGAAACACCAGACTCTGACAGACAGAGTTTATACAGTCTGTAAACACAAATTTCCATGGATTAAACTCTGCTGAAAAATAGTATTTCTACTAGTGACTTGAACAACCAAAATACCAGGAACGAATTCCTGATATCAATTGCACGCCTCACACATACAAGTCATAAATAATGTGAGGATGCATCCCCAAACTGCAATCAAGTAGGTTGAGTGTGAGCACTAGACTTACACGGGGTGTTGATTGTAGAGTGGTTGCTAAAGATTGATTCGGGTTGAGAGTTTTTCTTACCCTTTTCATTTCCTCTTGAACTTTCTACGTCTTTCAACGCTTCCTTGAATTTCTTCATGGCTTTGTTCATTCTATCTATGTTGGCATGAAGTTTATTTACATCTCGCATGTTTCGCTTAAGCTGCCGACACCTTCCTTGGACATGTCCAGATTTGCCACAGTACTGGCAACTCTTGGAAGGTTTTTTATCTTGAGTTTTAGCTTTCTCAGGTACACCCTTGTTTTTTTCCAGTAGATGGAGGACTGGATCCAGCCATAATTAAAGTACTGTTCTTGGTGTTTGTGTTACTATTGTACCCTAACCCATTGGTATTTCCAAAGGATTTTTTACCAAATAACATTGCTGCTACTTTATATGAGCTACCAGACAGTCTTTGGAGATCATTCTTTAGGGCATCAATTTCTTTATCTTTAAGTGATAAAGTTGAGGAGAGATCACTACTTAATTTCTCAAGTTCATGATCTTTCAGGATAAGGGTCGTCTCTACCTTTTCAAGATCAGATTTTAACTGAATGTTTTCTTGAAATAGGTCCTCGCTCTTACTGACCAACTTAAGGTTAAGTCATCAGTTTCATCTGAAGCATCTGCCATTAAGGCAATTTCTTCATGATCAAGTTCAAATTCATGTTGGTTAGACATATCATCGAACCGAGCTAAGAGAGCATTATTTTTTTTTATGGTATTCCTTACTAGGGCATATGTCTTTCATCTGTCCAAAGCCTCGACACTTGAAACATTGCACATCAGCAAGATCATCCTCATCCCGATCAGGATTAGGTTTCAATGCTGGTAAGGATCCTCTACTCCTGAATCGCCCGTCTCTTCTAAATCTGAGAAGATCTTTGAGTTGTTGTGTAATAAGAGACAGTTCAGTATCCCCTTCTTCATTGTCAAAGTCTTCACACTCATCAGCCTATGAAATTTTTTGTGGAGAGGAGGTGCACGAAGTGCTTAAGCTTCAAAAGCGATAGATTTCTATTCATCTTTTCGCTCATGATCGAAGATTTTTAACTTAGCAACAAGGTCACTTCTTGTTATAGTTAAGTCGTGTACCACTTGGTTGGCATGTTTCTTTGAGTCGTACTTTGAGGGTAATGACCTCAGAATTTTACACACAATGTCCCTTTCCGGAGTAGCTTTTCCTAAGATGTGACAGGCATTCATTATCTCAGACAATTAGTGGTTAAATTCTTCAAAGGTATCATCCTCAAGCATTCGAAGGGTTTTCCCTGTCAGACGTGAGGTTCTGGAGTCTAGTTTTTTTTTTCTCTGTCGATTTCCCTTCGAACACGGTCCTTAATATATTCCAAGCCTGCTGAGAGGTTTCACATGTGGCCATGTAAGATCAGGTGTTACTGCATGAATGATAGCGTTTAGTCCATCATAGTTTTGCTTGGCGGATTGACTTTCCACGTCAGTATATTCGCCAATGTCTTTGGGGACAGACTCACCTTCTACCAGGATAGTTGGAGGTGTGTATCCCTTTTCGACATAGACCCTGGTTTTGAAATCCCGAGCATGCAAAAATGATCTCATAGAAGTTTTCCACCATAGGTAATTTGTCCCATCAAACTTTGGTGGTACGTTACAATCTCTA
>JAJJMA010101104.1:761-16976 GCA_023529015.1 Papaver nudicaule
TCTTCTTCCTTGGAGACAAAAATACAAACAAACAACCCCTTTCTTCAATTTTTTATCATGTGACACATTTTTGTATCATCTTCTTCATGGAGTAGTGTCGTTTCGTTGTTATTTTCTTCAGAAAATCTATCTTGGGTTGTGATAAAGAAATCTCGCTGGCTTTACCATAGAGGAGGCATTCACACAAACAGAAGAACCACAGAGGTACATCAAATTGAGGTGAGGTTTCTCTCTTCTTAAATAGATGCATTGTTGTTTATTCATCATACACAAAGATGTTCAATTTTTCAGTGTAAAAATAACAGCTTCATAATTCAATGTGTAACCAACTTTAGTTGAAGATCTTACCAAATATATAGCATTATTGATTATTCTCTTGTGCTTTTCGTCTCTTTAGTTGAAAGTTGAAGAAACCCATTAGTACAGATTTTCTCTTTTCACTTTTACCATCATGACTGTTGATTTTTGAATTTGAGGAGGTAATTTTTCTGTTGAAACTCACTTTGTTCAAATGTAGTACTCTGCTCACATCTGTTTCTGTTTATCTTTTCATGATAATGCAACTCTTTTATCTGACACCATTTCTACTTTTCCTTTTTGTGAATGAACATCATGATTGGAGGAGCTCGCTGTTGTTTTCTTGTTGCAAGTATGTAATGTATGTTCATTTGATATATTGATTGAAGGTTTTAATGGTGAAAGAGTATAGTGGTGGTTCTCCCAAGCATCACCATTTGGAGCAAAAGAGAAAGCGCTTAACATGGATTCTAGGTGTTAGTGGTCTCTGCGTTTTATTCTATGTTTTGGGAGCTTGGCAAAACACGACTTCCACTATCGGTGATAACTCGCAGCTCTCCAATAAAGCTGGATGTGAAGTTACAATTCCGACAGCTACAAAATCTCAATCTAGTACTGTGCTTCCATCGTCGACTGCTTCTCTGGATTTTGAAGCCCATCACCAGATTGGTATCAATGACACTAGTTCATCTCAAAAGATTCCAGCTTGTGAGATGTCATATAGTGAATACACTCCATGTCAACACACACCAAGGTCAAGAAAATTCGAAAGGGCAATGTTGAAATACAGAGAAAGACATTGCCCTACTAAAGAAGAACTTTTGCTTTGCTTGATACCTCCGCCACCAAAGTATAAGAACCCTTTCAAATGGCCACAGAGTAGGGACTATGCTTGGTTTGATAATATCCCTCACAAGGAACTTAGTATAGAGAAAGCAGTTCAGAATTGGGTCCAAGTTGAGGGTGACCGATTACGGTTCCCAGGAGGAGGCACTATGTTCCCACGTGGAGCTGATGCTTATATTGATGACATAAACGAACTCATCCCTCTAACCAAAGGGAAAATCAGGACCGCAATCGACACGGGTTGTGGAGTAAGAAATTTTTACATATATCTATTCCTCTGTTTATCCATTTCATATGCATGTATGAACATAGTGCTAACATTTTCTACCTTATTGTTGTGAAATGGAGGTTGCAAGTTGGGGAGCGTATTTACTTAAGAGGGACATTTTGACCATGTCATTTGCACCAAGGGATACACATGAGGCACAGGTTCAATTCGCATTGGAACGGGGAGTTCCAGCTATGATAGGTATCATGGCCACCCAGCGACTCCCTTACCCAGCAAGAGCTTTCGATATGGCTCACTGCTCACGTTGCTTGATCCCTTGGAATCAATATGGTAATGTATTCTTCACTGCTGTTGTGAGACAACACAACGTTACATAACTCAAGAGAATTAATACCAAGTGACGTAGAATTTTCATATGATTACCAGATGGAATGTATCTGATTGAAGTTGACAGAGTTCTAAGACCTGGTGGTTATTGGATTCTTTCTGGTCCTCCAATCCACTGGAAGAAATACTGGAGAGGTTGGGAGAGAACACAAGAAGATCTTAAACAAGAACAAGATTCAATTGAGGATGTTGTAAAGCGCCTTTGCTGGAAGAAGGTTACGGAGAAGGGTGATCTCGCAATTTACCAGAAACCACTCAACCACATTGAGTGCGTAAAGAACAGAAAGATCTATAAAACACCACATATATGCAAAGCAGACGCCGCGGATAATGCCTGGTAATACTTAATCATCTTTCAAAGCTCTCGATAGTATGTTCTGATTTGTTTACACCCTGGTAAAATTGAGTCTTTTAGAAAGCGAGGAAGTTCTTCGTAAAACCCCTCATTGGATTTCAAAGGTGATTGTCTTAACCTTTATTTATGTGTGTCTTAAATCTGAAAGGTACACAAATATGGAGAAATGCATAACACCACTACCAGAGGTGAGCAGTTCAGATGAAGTTGCTGGTGGGGCGGTTGAGAAATGGCCTGAACGTGCGTTTGCCCTTCCCCCAAGAATTAGCAGTGGCTCAATTCCTGGAATCACTGCTGAGAAGTTCCGGGAAGATAATGAGCTATGGAAGGACCGTGTTTCACATTACAAGAAAATTATGAGTCCACTCGCTCAAGGTCGATACCGTAACATAATGGACATGAATGCTTACCTCGGTGGATTTGCAGCTGCAGTGATGAAATATCCAGTGTGGGTCATGAATGTGGTGCCTTCAAATTCGAATCACGACACTCTAGGAGTTATATACGAGCGAGGATTTATTGGAACCTACCAGGATTGGTGTGAGGCTTTCTCAACATACCCAAGAACTTATGATCTCATTCATGCTGCCGGTGTTTTCAGTATCTACCAGGACAGGTAACAAAATACTAAACACCAGTCATCCAAACCATAAATCTTTTGCCATGCTAGACCAGACCTATATTATACCTATGCGCCGTGATATTGTAACTGGTGTGATATCAATGGAATTCTAATGATGAATGAATTTTGCAGGTGTGACATTACATACATTCTGCTTGAGATGGATAGGATATTAAGGCCAGAAGGGTCAGTGATATTCAGGGATACAGTAGAAGTGCTAGTGAAGATACAAAGCATAACTGAAGGAATGAGATGGAAGAGTCAGATTATGGATCATGAGAGTGGACCTTTCAACCCTGAAAAAATTCTTGTCGCCGTCAAAACTTACTGGACTGGTCAAGCTTGAAAGAGCGAGCTATTACTTACTCAACTCTCATCTGCCTTGTAAGCTAAAAAAAAAACAATATATTTCCTAAGCTTGGAGATTTTTGTTTTTTCTTTTTGTGCTTTTTTATGTCTTCTTTGAGATCGATTTCACTGATTGAATTCAATCCTTAGTAGGTCTACAATGAATTAGTTTTTCTTGCTCTGTATCAAAAGATTTGTCTATTCTTGTTTGTAACAGGAGGTTTGAGTTTGTGCTATGATGGATGGGATTTGATTATAATCATATCTTAAGACAATTGTGATTGGTTTTGGTAGAGTTGTGTTCTCTTGAGTGATTTGAGCTTGCTGGGGTTTGCCATTAAATTTTGGCCAGTGGCTTTTGTGTCTGAGCTTTGAGGGCGGGAAGACATTGATTTTTATGGAAGAGTGGAGGATGAAACAAACTAAGGCTGGGTTTGGTATTGATTTTTTTTGAGTCGTGATTCTGGGGCTTCAAAAAAGTGAAGTCCCTCTACTTTTACTTCAAATGTCCAGCCCGTCATTATAAGGGGTGTCAAAAAATCACGAAATGACTAAGTTATCCTTATACCAATTTATACTAATTTTTACCCAAATTTACCCCACCTTAATTACAAACATAAATAATTAATATCCCACACAAAAAAAATCAAAACCTAACAATCAAAACATCAAAATGTTCTTCTCTCCTACTTCTCTTCATTTCACGATTTCCTCTTCCATATCTCATTTTCGAGTTTTTGATCATGGATGCAACCAACACTGATGCAACAATGGAGCACCAAAGGTAAGCATCTATGGCTGAGTTTTCTCTTTTAATAGCTTGTTTGGATACAGAAGCACTTCTGATTAGTCTATTTCAGAAGTCAGAAGCAAAAAGGTTTTGCTTCAGAAAAAGTTAATTTCCCTGCTTCTAGAAGTCATTTTGAAATTGTGTTGTCAAACTAACTTCCGACTTTTTTTACTTCCAGAAACAGAAAAATAACTTCTGAACTGTTATCCAAACAAGATATAAGTAATATTTTTTCACTCATGTGTTGGGTTAAATATTTTTGAAAATGCTTTTCTTGGAAAAAAAAATCAATGAAAAAATATGAGTGGCTTATTGCAATGAGCCAAAGCTGTGGACCCTAACTCGAACAAAGATGGACCCACCATCCTTAGTCCTTGCCTATGCATAATTTTTCCCGTTAAAATCAAGAAAACCTCTTCCGTACGCGCCCAAAACTTCTCTCCTCAGTCAGTTAGGGTTTCATTTTTCCCTTTCCCCTCTCTCGTAGAAGTCTGAAGAAGAAGAAGAAGAATTATAGCTTGGATAGTATTATCAGTAGTGAGAATGGCATCTACGTCTGGTACTAAAGAAACTGATCATGAACCTTCTTCTTCTTCTTCATCTTCTGGAAAAGAAGATTTGATAGATCATGTGTTTTCTTGGAGTATTCAAGATATACTCAACGACGATCTCTACAAACATAAGGTATACTCCCTCGATTTATCATTTTATTGAATTTTGCCCTAGATTTTTTTTGTAATTTTGATTCTTGGATAGTCACATAGATTAAGTCGATTAATTATGCTTGAATAGAGAGCATTTTTAGCCCCAATTTTAGTGTGGTTTTGTTATTTTTATAAGCCTACACCACTATCACCGGCCTATCCTGCACTGCATCATGAACCTGCACTAATAATCATGTCCAGTTTTGAACCTGAACTGGTGGTGATGGCTGATACGGTGGTCTGGCAGGCTTAAACATTTTGGAGGTTTTACAGCAGCAGCTATTAACCTATGAAATCTGCAAAGAACATTTTAGCCCCAATCTAGTGATCACTATGGCTGTTTTCGAGAGATACTATGTGAAGTTGTA
The DNA here is from genome assembly GCA_023529015.1 of Papaver nudicaule. Lineage (NCBI taxonomy): Eukaryota > Viridiplantae > Streptophyta > Magnoliopsida > Ranunculales > Papaveraceae > Papaver > Papaver nudicaule. The sequence goes on from JAJJMA010101104.1 coordinate 5,708, forward strand.
CTGCCTGCTTGCTAAACCACCACTATGAACAACCACCACCGCCATGGTGGCAGTGGTGGTCTATGCAACCCCAAATGTTAGGGAGGTTTTACAGTAACAACTGTAGACTAGTAGGCAATTATATGGATTAAGTACATGTACGTGTGAGCATCACAAAGAACCATTGATAAATCAGTAAGCCTTTTAAGGTCGATCGAATTCACAATTTGTTTTAATTGAATTAATTAGGTCGATTCACTATTGGCCATTATTACTTCCTATTCTATGATATATCTTGTCTTTTAATGATAGTCTGCGCTAATTTGTAACTTCTCATCGCTGCGTTTAGCTAAGCTGCGGTGTTCATACATGGATTTTGTATTATGATCAGTTGAGTTTTGCGTGTCCTTTCTGAACTTAGAAATTTTATATGGTATTTTTTAGGTGGAAACGATACCAAAGCGTTTTGAATCTGTACAACATTATCTTGGCTCTTATACTATGCCGTTGCTGGAAGAAACTCGCATGGAGATTTGTTCACGGATGGAGTTTATGTCAGGTGTGCCTCACGCTGTAGTAGTCTCAGTAGAGGAGTCTAACCTGCATGCGGGGTCATTATCGTATTGCATCAAGGTCGACTTCTGGAGACACAGATATGGTGTATATGGAAAAGAACCGTACAGTCCGAAACCTTTAGATTTGTTTATTTTGGGTGATACTGTACCTGAAGTTGCTTCAGACTTGCAGCGGTTTGGAAGCAGTTGGTATTTGGCTTCAGTTGTAGAAGATGTGAAAGAGTCCGATTCTGAAGGGGACGAAGACAGGGTTATATACTTTCAGGTTAAGACCTCTAAGCCCATAAAGATGGAGATGAAAGAGGGAACGAGGAAACCAATTTTTGTTGTATTTCTTGTAAACCTGGCAACAAATGCTAGAACATGGAAGGCGTTACATATGTTTCGAAACTTGAATATTATCAAGGAGGTTTTGTGTGCCGATTCCATGGTAAGATGTGTTCCCCACTTATTCAGCATAAAAATTTATATGACTTGGTGTACATTCTCAAGCCTTTGAAGACCTTTTGCCACTACAATTGCGCAATTTGGCTTCACTTTTTACCCTCAGGCATTTCTTTACCAATTTTGGAGTTGGCTTTTGCGTTTCTTTCTTTTATATATATACATTACATAAATATGGGAAAAAAGATAGTAAGACTTTTTCGCCTTTTAAGAAGAAAAACGTTAGTATAATAATTTCTATGATGTATGTTGAATGGACAGTGATTTTTACGTTGGCTTTATGGTAATGCAGGTAAAGGAAAATTGTGGTCTCTGTTCTGCCGAAGTTGACAGGATTTGGGATGGAAAAGTTGATACACAATTATTACTGGATCTTAATGAATCTCAAAGAGCTGTGGTATTGGGGACTATATCTGCAGTGCAGTGTAACCATGGGTCTTCTGTGAAACTTGTTTGGGGTCCACCGGGGACAGGGAAAACCAAAACCATCAGTATATTACTGTATAGCTTGCTAGGTATGAATTATAGAACACTTGCTTGTGCCCCAAAAAATATTGCAGTTGCTGAACTTGCGTTACGCATCTTGAACCTTCAGAAAGATGCTTGCGAATCAGACTTGGGAAAGAACAAGTCAGCTTGTTCATTTGGGGACTTTCTCTTGTTTGGAAATATGAATAGATTGGAGTTATGTGATGATCTTGGAAAGATTTATGTGGATTATCGTGTGGATAGTCTTGTAGAGTGTTTTGCTCCAGTAACTGGCTGGAAGAAACATTTCGATTCCATGGTGAATTTTCTTGAAGATTGTGTATCCCAGTATCGTTTGCATTTGGAGAATGAAATAATTACAGAGGCTCGTGTAACGGCGGTAATTGGAAATAATTCTGAAGCCCACATGTCACTTCTCAAGTTTGCAAAACAACGATTCAGAGCTTTAGCGGTACCACTAAAAAGAAGCATCAGAATATTATGCACTCATCTCCCTCCGAGGCTTATTTTGGCGGACAATTTTGAAAAGATGGTTACTCTTTGTGGTTTGCTTGAATCTTTTGAAGTTTTGCTCTCTCAAAGTCAGGTGGCGGACAAGGACTTTGAAGAACTCTTTGCACGACAAGAAAATTGTTCCGCGGAGGCCCAAGGAAGTAGAGCATTTAATCATATTCCAGCCAAATTACACAAGATGAGAATTGAAAGTTTGCAGGTTCTAAGATCTGTAGGCCATTCTCTTGGTGACCGCCTTCCAAGTTCCACAAACAGAAGTATCTTAACAGAGTTCTGTGTGAAGAATGCATCCCTCATTTTTTCCACAGTGTCAAGCTCATATAATCTGCATGAGATAGACCTGGAACCACTGGATTTGTTGGTTATTGATGAAGCTGCTCAGTTGAGAGAGTGTGAATCAGTGATTCCTGTTAAGATATACAATATCTTGACAGCTATAGTTGTGTATATACGCAGTTAGTGTGTATATATTCTTGTTATATATATGTTGTACGATCTTGAAAGATCAGATTGTGTGTATCTTCTTTCCTTATTATTCTCAATTGTAAACCTGTATAAATGGGTCAGTTGGCCATCGAGATGAATACACAGACATAATTTATCTCATACAATAGTCTTTGACCTACTCTATGCTCATGTTTATCAATTCCCATGCAGCTTGAAGCTATACGACACGCTGTCCTAATTGGCGATGAGTGCCATCCACAAGCTATGGTGAAAAGCAGGGTAAGTTTAACTTCAATTTCTTCGATTTAACGTGATTTTTTTGTTCCTAATATGTTCCGATGGATTGTAATCTCAGGTGTCTGATGAAGCTGGCTTTGGAAGAAGTCTATTTGAAAGGTTGGGTTTGTTTGGGCATTCGGAGGACCTTCTAAACATGCAGTACAGAATGCATCCTGAAATAATCTCTTTCCCAAATCACAAATTCTATAAACACCAGATTGTAGATGCTCCCAGCGTTCTTTGTGAAACTTTTCAAAAAAGTTATCTACCAGGACCTATGTTTGGTCCCTACTCATTCATAAATATTTCTAATGGAAGGAAGGAGCCAGATGAAGCTGGGCATGGTGTAAAAGATATGGTTGAAGTGGCAGTTGTAATGGCAATAGTGCGAAACCTTTATAAAGGTATGATCAATGTTAGTAAATTGATTGCAATAGCTTCTTTGTTATGCTAAATATGGTCAAGTACAAGTTTCAATGTAGTCTTACATTCTCATGCCTCAGAATTATTCTAAGTATTAGCGAGGATACCGTTGTTTTTTTATATAAATACCAAAGTTATTTCACATTTTTGATTAAGCCTGTCTAAAAAATTGTTGAACTGTTAAGTCATGATTGATGTTTCTGACTGTTCACAGCATGGGAAGGCTCAAAGCATAACTTAACCATTGGTGTTATATCTCCATACGCTGCCCAAATTGCTGAAATAGAGAATAAAGTTGCTCAGAAATATGGGAAGCTAAAGGACTTTATAGTGAAGGTGATGTCTGCAGATGAATGCTATGGTGGCGAGGAAGATGTCATAATAATATCTACTGTCGGGTGTAATTATAGTGGGGGATCAGATGGGTTCCTTTCTAATCCGCAACGTACTAATGTTGCTCTGACACGGGCTAGGTACAACTAGTCTGTTTTTTGGTTAAAATATTGTAGGAGAAATCTATCCGTGCTAATTTTGATTACACATATTTTAGTCTTCGTTAACTCGTTGTGTGTTAACTTTTCAGGCACTGCCTTTGGATTTTGGGGAATGACAAAAAGTTGTCTAAAATTGGATCTTTCTGGGAAGATTTAATTCGTGATGCCAAGCAGCGGCAATGTTTTTTTAATGCTGATGAAGATGAAGAGCTAGTGAATGCAATGATCAAGGCCAACAAAGAGCTTGATCAGTTGGATAAATTACTCCGGGAAGATAGTATGCTTTTCAAAAGTGCATTGTGGAAGGTAAACTATTCCATGATTAAATCAAATGTCTACTATAATGTTAGTTTCCACTCATTATTCATGTCTCTTCCCTCAAATTTTCAGGTCTTGTTCAGCAATAACTTTAGGAAGTCATTTGGGAAGTTGAAGTCACCACAAATGCAAAAGTCTGTGGTTAATCTATTGGTTAAACTTTCCAGTGGTTGGCGTCCAAAGAAGTTGAGGGTTGAAACTCTATGTGGTAACTGTGTCCAGCTTGTGAAACAGTATAAGGTTGGAAGGATGTATATCATTTCTAGCATTGATGTTGCAAAATATTCATGCTACACCCAAGTCTTAAAGATATGGGATATTTTACCTCTTGAGGAAATACCTAAACTAGTTAAGAGTCTAGAGAGCATATTCTCCACATACACTGACGATTACCTCAACCGCTGTAAGCTGGAACATATCAAGGGGTATGTATGCTATCTTTGATCTCCCCAAACACCAGTTCTTTTTTTGTTGTAAAGTCTCTTGAATTCTGCATTCAATTTTAGATGGCAAATATTCAATTCCGAATCTCAATGTTGCTTTACCAAGCCAATGTTAACAATATTTTACCATGGATTTTAGTAATATATGCACATATATTTCATAATTTATTTTTGCAGGGATTCGGTAGTGCCAATTACCTGGAGAATAGCTGATGAGACCGCTAGATATAAGAATATTAACAATGCTGAGTTAGTGGATAGTTCACAAGACTGGGTATCAGATGGGAGATGTTACATTGAAAACTCAAAAGTGAGAGATAGTCTATTGCTCATGAAGTTCTACTCCTTATCAGCTGGTTTAGTGAACCATTTGCTCTTGGGAAGTGATGGAAAAGAGCTCGATCTTCCTTTTGAAGTAACAGATAAAGAACTAGATATCATTCTTTCCCCTAGAAGTACTTTCATTCTTGGCAGGTCTGGAACAGGGAAAACCACAGTTTTGACTATGAAATTGTTTCAAAAGGAGCAGCAACATTACATTTCTTCTAAAGGATTTGTGGAAGCCGTGGGAGATGTTTCTTTGAGTGCTCCGTCTGGGAATGTGTGCAGAGTGGTTGGGAATGAGACAAAAGGTACTGTCTTACGGCAATTGTTTGTAACAGTCAGCCCAAAACTATGCTCTGCCGTTAAGAACCAAATTTCTAAGTTGAAAAGGTATCAGATTACTTTTGTAGTGTCAGCTTTGAGATTTCTCTATTACTTTTTTATTTTATTTTTGTATGTCTTTTGTGGGTTTAGATGATATGTGTTTCACTTCACATTTGAGTATTTTGTGTATTCTAAATAATTTTCTTGTACTTTTTATACAGCTTTATCAGCAGTGGCACGGCCTCAACAGATCACAATTCCATTGAGTTGCCTAATGTCGATGATGCAGTTCCATATCGAGATATACCAGATTCACTTAGGGACATTCCACCTGAAAGTTTTCCACTTGTCATAACGTTTCAGAATTTCTTAATGATGCTTGATGGAAGTACAGGGGTTTCGTACTTTGACAGATTCTGTGATATAAGGGAACTTTCCCAGTCTAAAATTGTAACCTCAAGGTCATTTGCTTTGTGTGCTCTTAGAAGAATGAAAGAGGTCAATTATGAAAGGTTCAACTCATCTTACTGGCCTCATTTTAATTCCCAGATGACCAAGAAGCTTGATTCATCTATGGTTTCTATCGAGATAATTTCACACATAAAAGGTGGGCTATATGCTGGAAGGCTACCTGATGATAAACTAAGTCGGGAGGATTATATATTACTATCTGAGGGACGGGGGTCATCCATAAGCAGAGAAAGAGGGAGATGATTTATGATATTTTCCTTGAATACGAGAAGAAGAAAATACTAAATGATGAATTTGACTTGGCTGATTTTGTCATTGACCTTCACCGTCGATTGAAAACTGGGTGTTACGAGGGTGAGGAAATGGATTTCGTGTATATTGACGAGGTACAGGATCTCACCATGAGACAGATTGGTCTTTTTAAATATATTTGTAGAAATTTTGTGGAAGGATTTGTTTTTTCTGGTGATACTGCGCAAACTATTGCTGCTGGGGTGGATTTCAGATTTCAAGATGCAAGATCTTTGTTCTACAATGAATTTATTTTGGATTCAGGAAGTGATGGCATGGTAAACGCAAAAGATATGGATCAATCTCGTATTTCAGACATCTATCATTTGAACCAGAACTTCCGTACTCACGCAGGTATTCTCAACTTATCACAGAGTGTGATTGAACTTCTGTACATATTCTTCCCACACCACATTGACATATTAAGTCCCGAAACAAGCCTTATTTGTGGAGAAGCACCAATTTGGCTTGAATCTGCAAATGATGATAATGCAATTATAACTATTTTTGGCAAAAGCGGTGAAAATGCCGGTAGGAGGACGAGTGGGTTTGGTGCAGAACAAGTTATTTTGGTGCGTGATGATTCTGTGAGGAAGGAAATTGCTGAACATATTGGAAAACAAGCTCTTGTTCTGACTATATCAGAATGCAAGGGCTTAGAATTTCAGGTATACGAAAGTGGCTTATGGTATTCCTTTTGTGTTTCGAGATCAAGCTCCATTAGATTTTATCTTAGTATTATTTATTGCACATCACTTTCATGCGTGTACACTGCAGTGTATGATTCATCCTGACGTTGTATTTGTTGTTTATGTAGGATGTTTTGCTTTACAACTTTTTTGGAACATCATCTTTAAAGAGTCAATGGAGAGTTGTTTATGGGTATATGAAGGAACTGAATCTTCTCGACTCCAATGATGCGAAATTTCCAAAATTTAGCAACGTGAAACACCAAATTCTATGCTCTGAACTGAAGCACTTGTATGTTGCTATAACTCGTGCTAGGCAGAGACTTTGGATCTGTGAGAGTATAGATGATTTTTCGAAGCCTATGCTTGATTACTGGAAGAAGCTATGTCTCGTTCAAGAGAGAGAACTTGATGAATCACTTGTACAGGCAATGCAGGTTACTAGCAGCAAAGAGGAATGGATCTCACGTGGCACAAAGGTTGAACTTTGAACTTGAACTTTAACCTCTTATACACATTGATGAATACACAATTTCTGTGCGGGAAATTTACTTTAGCTAGATTTTCAAAATTTAGCCTTGTTAAAAATTTTGCTAAAGAATGTATTAACCATCAAATCTACATCTGCCATCAATTTAGCCTTTGTTTTATATTGTTACATGTGCCACATGGCATGGACTATAGTTACTACACCATCAAATCTACATCTGCCATCAATTTTTCATCTGTTGGATGGTTAGATGAAAAGTGACTAGATGTAGATTTGTTATAGATGAGAGTCACACAAGTATATCCTATATTCTCATATAAATTAGTTGCATTGTGAATGTTCCTTTCAGACTTCCTTTCATCCATGCTACTAACTCATTACCTGTCATGCTCTGAATATACCATTTTTACACGCTTTATGTTTTTGCAGTTACTGGATGAAGGTAATTTTGAGATGGCGACAATGTGCTTTGAAAGAGCTGGTGATTCATTCTTGGAGAAACTCGCTAAAGCCTCTGGTCTTAGAGCTGCTGGTGTTCACATGCTTGGTTCTAATGCTAAATTAGCTCGCGTTGCTCTTGTAGAGGCAGCTGAGATTTATGAATCAATTGGCAAGGCTGATTTTGCTGCCAAATGTTTTATGGAGTTAAAGGATTTCAAAAGAGCAGGTATGGACTATTTTCCTTTGTACATCATGCATATTGATTTACTTGTGCGTTGTAACTTCAGCAACGTCAGAACTTTCTTTGTTGTAATAACTTCTTCTTATATAACAGGTATAATTTATTTGGAGAACTGCGGGGAATCTAGGCTAGAAGATGCTGGCGACTGTTTCAGTCTTGCTGGATGTTGGTCTGCTGCAGCTGATGTGTATTCTAGGTGTAACTGCTTTTCCAAATGCTTGCTAGTTTGCGCAAATGGCAGTCTCTTTGAAACCGGTCTTCAGTTCATAGAATATTGGAAAGAAAATGCAAGGCTAAACCCCGATACAGCCAAAAGTCAAGATCTGGTGGATATTGAACAAAGTTTTTTCGAGAGATGTGCCCTTCACTATCATCAACATAATGATACTAATAATATGATGAAGTTTATCGAAGCATTTAACTCGCAGGATATGAAAAGAACTTTTCTAAAATCTTGTGATTATCTTGATGAGCTTGTCCTCTTTGAAGCTGGGTCTGAAAATTTTGTGGAAGCTGCCACTGTTGCGAGATTGAAAGGGGATTGTCTTGTTGAGGCGGATATGTTAGAGAAGGCAGGGCACATAGAAGACGCAGCAGAGGTTCTGCTGTTTTATGTTCTTTGCAATTCTGTTTGGGCAAATGGGAACACAGGTTGGCCCTTGAAAAAGTTCCCAAACAAAGAAAATCTTTTGGCAAAAGTTAAGTTGATGGCAAAAAACAAAGATGATATTTTTTACCAATTCGTTAGTACAGAGGCAAGCATCTTATCAGACACCAATAGTAGATTGTCAGAGATGAGAGACTGTTTTATTGCTTCACAGAGATTCAAGAGTCTGCGTGGTGAAATTATTTCTCTGAGGAAAATCATCGACTACCATCTAGATTTAGCACCTTCAGAGTACGTATGGGTAGATGACCTGGTCTTGAATACAACAGAGCATGTAGAGAGTTTAATATCCAAGAACGGGGTCTCCATTGAAACATTAACTTACTTTTGGAATTTATGGAAGGAAAAGATAATGAACATAATGCATTATCTCGATTCTCTTGGAACTCAAGATAAACAAGAGCTACAAGACCACAAAAGCTATGAGAATTTTTGTTTGGGTTACTTAGGTGTGTATAAGAAGGGACATGATCACAGTTCCATATACATTTTGCTGAACAGTGATGCCTGTTGGAGAAAAGAAATTGAGGATCGGTTTCTTCGAAAAACCAGAGACTTACTTGGCATGAATGATCACCAATTTGCGTCTTCAGCTCGAAGCTATTGGTTTTCTACATTACTCAGTGTATGCGTGCAAGTAGTGGAGAAGTTCGTAAGCCTCTATAGAATTTCTAGTATATACAAAATTGGTAATGAGTCTTCCATGCACTATAGTGGTCCTTTCCGACGAAGAATAACCGCGCTTTACTGTTATCAAGTTTTAAAATCGGTAGTAGAGCCTAACATATTGGACAAAAAAAATCCGGGTGAACTGCTCAAGTGCTTGAAAGGTTCCAAGGAGCAATTTTTTGCGATGTTTGGTCTGAGGGATGAGAAACTTGTGATCTTTAAGCATATGATGGATATGAGCAAAAAAGGCAGGTTAAAGTATGTGGAAATGTGGAGTGTGGTCTTGCAGATTTTTATGTTTGGAAATCTAAGCGAAGAACTTTACCAAGTTATTATACAACGTTCAGATCTGTCTCCAGACTGTAAAGTTTTCATTAACCAGTTGAAAGAGAACAAGATATCAGGGTTGGTTTCGGTTTCTTTGGTCAGCAATTTTGAGAAGTCATTACAAGAAACATTCAACAACGACTGGATAATAGACTTCATATCACCTTCCTGGTTTGTTTACCTTCTTGAACGTCTTCTTTTCTTGGTTTCATCTTGGCATGGTTCCTTTTTCACACTAAAGTCTTCTGTCCGTGAAACAGTTCCCTGGGGGAATCTAAGATGCTATTCGAGCTCTTTATCAGTAGCTGACTCAAAAGTTTTCTCGGGGAGGTCTTTCGATTTTATAGCATCCATGATCGAAGATATTTTTTTGAGTAGGCTAGAATGGCTTTGGGAAGATGAATATGACAGACTGGCTTACTACCCTTTTCTGGTCTTGAAGTTGGTTCTCTTGGTTACTTTAATTTGTTTGAATTCTGGACGTCACTTTGATTTGCTGTACAGTTTACTTGGTAGATACGATATAATAACTGTACTGCCGCCTGAGTTTGTTAAGATCCTCGAGAAAAGAGGCACAACGCCTTTTGATAAGTTGCTTGCTGATATCCTTGCAGCAATTGGGGATCCTTTGGTCTGTTTGAGGTCAGGGGATATTCAGAGAGAAGTTTTGAGCTGCAATGTCTTAGAGATAGATGTGGATTTGATTCACTCCAGCGAAGACATATTGGGAATACTATACCCAGAAAACTCAGAATGTGATGGAAACGATGAAATGGGGTATGGAAGTCCAAGTGATGGAAATGTTTGTTTCTCCAATTTTGACCATATGAGTTATACCGAATGTTCAATTGAGTCTGATGATGATACTCCAGAAGGGAGTATTATAGAAGGGATAGAACTATTGGAGACTAAAACTGGAGAAGTCGATGCTGGGAAGTTCGTGCAGTTGTTTACAAATACAGTTAGTGTCTATATGTTTTCAAAAAGCATTTTTGAGGACATTAGCTTTCATGATTGCAAACCACAGATGAAGGTTCGTTTCATAGTTTTTTTTTCTCTTTATTTTCCTTTTGCACTACAAAACTTCTAACATTTTTTTATATATATTTTTTCAGTTGGATATTTGCATTTGTTTTCTAGAAAGTATTGGTCTGCATTTTAGAGGTAAAAAAAAATGGATGAGGGAATTAAAGCAGCTCTCTTTTGCATTAAGCACCAGGTTAGTTATCTCAAGCATATCTCATGGTTTAGTTGAAGTTAAATTAGTATGGCAATGCTGTTGTGCAATTTATCTTGCATTTTTATGAGCTTATTCAATTCTTTGGATCGATTTCATTTCTAAGCTAAGTAAGCTCTAGCAGGAAATACCATATGAATCAAGTCTCTCTCTGCATTGCAGACATTGCCCGACCACTGATTTAGAACATTTTACTGTGTGGTTCATAGTAGCTTTTTTAGGATCAGTTTTTTTTTTAGTATACTTGACTTTATTAACTGTGACTTATTTGTTCCAGTGATGAGGATCCCAATATTCACTACTCAAAAATTGGCGACTGCTTTAAGAAGTTGACTGCGAATCCAAACTTGAAACGATTTTTAATTGATGGGGTGTTTGGGAATATTACAAGATTTACTCGTTACAACAAGAAAATCAAGAGTGGAGAACGACCAAAGTCCAAGAAGCAGGCAGGAAAGAATAAAGGCAAGAAGAAGAAGTAGTATTTTGTTTGGCCGGAGTTACAGCATCGTTGTGATAGCATCCTTTCATTGGTTATCTTTTTTTTTTCTCTACTCTTTTAGCAGCTAAAACTAAAACAATTTTAAGACCTTTTTCTGGTAGATTGAAATATAATTTTCAGATGATACATGACCTGAGTTCGTCAGCACCCGCATTCAAGAGGGAGTTGATGACCCAATGATTTCAAGTTTTT
>JAJJMA010101105.1:0-15648 GCA_023529015.1 Papaver nudicaule
AGTGTTTTGAGCTCAAGGAAGAGGAGCCGGGCAAACAAAGCTCCATCAAGTGTGGGAAATGGCAACAATAAGGGGAGTAAGACACCTAACACACAACCTAGTTACAACAAGAAGTGGACTCTAAAATACATCATCCCCAAGAATGTATTTGCTCCCACTCCGCCGTCTCCTAAGCAACCTATGTTGGAAGTAGAGAAGGGCAAGGGTAAGAAGATGGCGACACCACAAGAGAAGGAAATACCTCGCAAGACAAAACATGCAATAGGAAAATATTCGGCACCAAAGGATAAGTCGGGTAATCTTTGTAGGAAATTCGACATGATATATGATAACTACATAGACGACCTTCCCGAGATCATCCGACCTTATATTATAAGCATGGAAGATGTTGAAGGGAATGGCAATTGTGGGTATCATGTAACGGGCGAGCATATAGGTCCCTTCGCGGCTTCTCCGACACCCGGTTGGCATCAATGCAACTACATTCGAGAGAGGTTAGTCCTCACACTATGCGACAACCGGGATTTCTACAATGAAATGATGAATGATGGCATTAATGGAGTAGCGGGTACAAATTTGGAATTTATACAATTTCGAAGGAGACTACGTGGAGGCCCTAGTATCCAAGATGAACATTAGATGGATTTTCCAATATGCGGGTTCCTTATAGCGGAGGCATTCAATTGCGTGGTACATTTCTACTCCTTTGCTTTGAGTCAAACTTATGTACCGCTTAAGTCTCCTTGCGATGCCAATGTGAATGATAGGCGACTTTTTATCGGGCATGTTGGAAGATGCCATTTTATTGGTCTCAAGCTACAATCTAGTTGCCAACTACCTCCATTTCATCCCCATAGCTTTTGGGAAAACATTGAGAGAAACTACTCATGTGATTGGTATGAAAAATACAAGACGGGAATTGATGAATGGACCGCTTACCACATGGAACAAGGCATCCCTCAATGTATCGTATCAGATGGTGATAGTGAAGACTTGGATGATGATAAGTTTATTGAAATGCACTCTTACATTGAAGAAGTAGAAACAACGACCAGGGTTGAAGAAGTTCAAGAAATCGAGGAGATGGTCACCGACTTGGGTTAACTTACTACGTTTTCCCGAATGTTCTTGTTGGTTTTTGATTGGATGCAATTCCATGTTTTGTACATTCGGCTCACATGAAAAATAATTTGTGCTGGATTTTATTTTGTTTGGATGCAATTCCATATTTTGTACATTCGGCTCACACGAAAAACAATTTGTGACGGATTTTATTTTGTAACCGGGTTATTAAAAAGAAGTTTTTTCCATTCCATTACTTAAATGCTCACGTAATCATTCATTGAAGCATTACATAGGTAACCACATATTACTTCCCCTTTAGCAGCTAACTCAAGACATATAACGGGTTTCGAGAAAAGTCTTGATGAGATGGTAGTGTTGCTCGTACATAAAGGTATCTCATTTCCATAGTTTCCATTCCTTTATCGTCCTTGCCACAAGTTCTTCATCGGTGTCATCCTTAAGTCGAGCCAATCTCATCAAGTGCAAAAATTCGTTGACGTTTTTATGTATGATCCTCCATCGCGCGTCCAACCCTTCAACATCTCGCACAAATTCGGTACATTCTACGTCGAAGACATTTTTGACATATAACCACAAGAGTGTCCAATTGACTCCAATAAGACTTTGTTTTAATTCATATGGTATTGGATAGCACCACATCATCCATCTACAAAGACAAAGATCTTCACGCCACGTAAATGGAGCCAAACTCGGTTTCTTTCTTGTTGATCGAGGAGGAGATAATGGTTTTTGAGAAGGAGAGGACTTATAGAAGTATTCATGAACTAACTTATCTGTTATACTCCGATAACGTCTACGAGGAGGAGGAGGAGGAGGAGAACCACCTTGATCGTTCGAACGGGGAGTGCCGGTAGAAGATGAAGGAGGTTGAGCCATTGCGAGTTTGAGATGAGAAAGATTGATGTAACAAGCTTTTCAAGTAGTCAAAACCTTATATATAGGAGCCCCAACGGATCTTTTTTGAACTCCAACGGATCTATTTTTGAACTCCAACGGATCTTTTTTGAATTATTTAAAAATTCGGCTCTAAAAAAAAAATTTACCAGCCGAATGCATATTCGGCTGTCAATATTACAAGCCGAATGTTAATGTATTAAATGGTGGAAAAATATCGATGGCACAATAGCATATTCGGCTTCTAAAAATAAACAAATTATTCGGCTTCTAAAGTTCGTAGCTTATGAGAGCCGAATGTACATTCGGCCTGCACGATAATTTCATTTTAAGGCCGCATATTGAAGTAATTTATGGTTGGTATGTGTAGGTAAAGAGGGTAACATTCGGCTTTTAAAAAAAGGGGGCCGAATTTGGATTTGGCCTTTAACGCGTATATGGAATAGGGGCCGAATGTTGGAGTATTTTTATTTTGAAATAAAAATAAAAATGGTGAAATGACCTATTTTGCCCCTACTATTTCGAAATAAGAAGGGCAAAGTAGGTCATTTTTCCATCCTTACACATTCGGCCTCTAACCTAAATACGTCAATAGGGGCCGAATTAGTATTCGGCCTTCACGATATATTTTTAATAGGAGCCGAATGTTGAGGTGTGCAAAGTATTGCAACTCAGTTCAACATTCGGCTGCTACGATGATTTCCTTTTAGGAGCCGAATGTACCCTATAATATATGGTTACTACCATTACATGCTAGTACTTTGAACGGTAGAAGGACCCACAATGCAAAGATGAAAATATAACAATAAGAAAAAGTAAACCAACAATTAACAATTAGTATTTCATAGTTTTCGTTGCTTCCATAGCTTCCAAACATGTCACTAAACTAATGCATTGACCGCCCTCAATCTTTCATAACATTCCACAAACTTGAATTCCCGGTGATGGATAAGGTAATATCGCTGCCGAGCTAGATTGAAAACTTCTTCGCGTGATGCATCTCTATTGCTTAGGGCCATTGCTCTCCTAATTCGGGCAAACTCAGCTATTTCTCCGCTAATGTGGTCCCATCAACTTCTAATTGCATTTTCATCTCTATCATTCAGATTATTCGTAGCTCTCACGAACACATCAAAAACACGATTCCAAAATGGGGCTTGCCTAGGTTCCACAGCACCCATCAAACCATTAATTGAAGAACGCATGAAAGAATAAGTAATCGCAAGATCTTCTATGTAGGTGTAATTCCTCGCCATTTGGAATAGCAAAAACTTGGAAAATAAAAAAGATGGTGGAAGGAATCTTACAAATTCATTGGTGTAACAAACTTTAGAAGTAGTCCAAACCTTATATAGAGTAGCCCCAACGGCTATTTTTTGAACTCCAACGGATCTATTTTTGAACTCTAACGACTCTTTTTTTGATTTGTTTACCAATTCGGCTCCCAACAAATAAAACAAATAGAGGCCGAACGTTGGAGTATTTCTATTTTGAAATAAAAATAAAAATGGTGAAATGATCTATTTTGCCCCTACTATTTCGAAATAAGAAGGGCAAAGTAGGTCATTTTCCATCCTTACACATTCGACTTCTAACCTAATACGTAAATAGGGGCCGAATTAGTATTCGGCACTCACGATGAACATGAATAGGAGCCAAATGTTGAGGTGTGCAAAGTAGTGGAGCATAATGCAATATTCGGCTCATAACTCATACAAAAAATAGGGGCCGAATAAGTAAGTATTCGGCCCCTAAAGTGTATATGGAAATAGGGGGTCGAATATCTATTCAGCCCTCACGATAAACATGAATAGAAGCCAAATGTTGAGGTCTGCAAAGTAGTGGAGCACAGTGCAACATTCGGCCTGTAACCCATGCCAACAATAGGGGCCGAATATACATTCGGCCCCTAACATGAATATGGATTAGGGGCCGAATGTGTATTCGGCCCTCACTGTATACATAAATAGGGGCCGAATGTACCCTGCATATTTTTTTGTACCTTGTTCTTCTCTTCCCCAACATAAAAAATAACACAACCAAATAACCAAATAACCAAAGCATTGCATACATAGATTAAGAGTTACAAGTTTGAAAAGAAAACAAAGGATTCCAACACAAACATAACGTAAAGAAGAACAAAGATAAAAGTTGAAAGAGTTCAAAGTTCAAGCCACGCCCTCTTTTCTTGCGACCACCATCCCCTCTTTTAGCCCAACCACCATCATCTTCTTCATCATATACCATCACCATCATTAGTACCACCGGCTCCACTCGAACCTTCTTCCTCATTGCGCGGCCTCTTACTTTCCATTGTGTTACTGGCATAGCTTTCAATCAGTTGTTCTCATTCATCATGGCAGGTACGGTATTCGGCCACACTTATAGCTTTCTTGCACCCCAACTTTGACTTCATTTTCTTCAAAATCTCCCTAGACTTTGATAGCTATACACAATACAAATCACAACAAAATGCTATCATTTATACTTGCATAACCTTATGTTACTAAAAAAAGACAATGGAAAACACTTAGAAATAAGTCTTTGGCCTTCTCGACAACTGAAGCTTTCTTACTAGCTTTGGCCTTGCTAGATCATTCCTTTGCCTCATCTGCCCTCCTTTGCTCATCTACTACAGCCTGGGATTCCCGGTTAACAATTAGAGGGTGAGAAATCTCATTGTACCAAACCATGTACCCATCAACCGTTTCAGCTGGATCATCCATGATGTGTCCAAGTTCCTCTACACGAATATTGTGGGAGTCAAGTGAGTTCCACCATTCGTGTGATGGTTCAGGATCATAGTTGCCACACCATGCATGCTCGGTGCTCTTGGTGTCTTTGGTGCCGCCACCCTTTGGCCTCAACTTGAACTCCTTGTCTCCTCATCCGGGATAGTTTGTACGTAGCCCAATTGCTTTAGAATACGGCGGGGATCATACATGGCATAACCAATGGGAAAGAACAACGGACCATAGTACGTAGAAATCGGCAAGTCTCGTTATGAAACGATCGCGCCGAGTTCAGGTTCACGGTTCTTGTAGGGCCTAAAGGTGAAATCTTCAGCCTTCATTTGATCTAACTTCTTCCTCAACTCAACTAATCGGCCGCCTTTGTACTTCAATTTGTTTACGTTGTCTATGAATTGGTATTTCGCCGTGGTAGGCTTGGTAGAGTCTCACTCTACCTCATCGAAAGGCTTGACCAACTTCAATTTGTCGTAATGATCATATATCCATCCCTTCATACAATTTAAAAACAAACAATCAACACAAATATAGAAATATAACCATATGCGGATAACACTATTACATGGGTCGATATTTACCTGCAATAAGTTCCAATTTCCTCCAAGATTTTTAGTTTCAATCCTAGAGGCCTTTCCAAGTTCGAAGATTAGGTGAGCAAGCGAGGCGGTTCCCCACGCGTACTCATCAAGTTTGGTGAGATCCCCCAAAAACTGCAGATAGTTTGTACTCACCAAGTTCCCCGTGCTGTCCGGAAAGATGAGGGCACCAAGATGGTACAAGATATAAGCCCCAGCGGTATGCCTTATTTCTTCCTCGTCTACAACTCTATCCTTTGATTTTTCCAAGGTTCCTTGAAACTCTTTCTTCAAGTTCGTCAACTTAAAAAATCTAATCTTATTTTTTCTATTGATTCCCCCAAAGTCTTCTGCCTTCACATCTTTCTTAGCTCTACAGCATTCGAGCTCAGCTTTATCTTGATCCCAACCAAGGACTTTGTATGCCCAAGGATACATTTCTTCCCAGTCCATATCTTTAAAACCCACACCCACTGGTTTACCTCTAACCTTGAGGCCGTGGACGTGTTTGGGGGCATCGGCTTCTATACCAACCTCACCGAAAGGCATGTGGATTGTTCCTGTCTCCGGTTGAAACCTTTCGAGAATAGCCGAACATGTTACCATATCATTCTCGGGCATACGATGGTTGATTGCCTCCAATAGACCGGTGTTGTCCACAATATCCTTTACCCCTTGCACCTCATTGTCAAGCCTCCATTTGGCCGCTTTTTGTGCTCTAAGTAACCGGACTGCATCTCCGGTATCCTACAATCCAACATAATGAAATGAATTTTCGTCCAGCAAAATAAAATAAAATTAGAAAGAAAAAACATAAATAAAGGAATTTACCATTGTCTCTCGGTCGATACACATACCTTGGTCTTATATACTACGGAAGCATATGACTCCGCGTAACCAATCAACACTTTACCGTCATCTCTAGGGTCTAATAACAAGTGTCTTGGGGGGACATTACTGTGTATGTTACGAGGAGTAGCTACTACCTTCTCTTTGCCCTTTCTTGATTGTTGCGGGACTTCTTCAACATCTTCATCTTCTCTCCTCATAGATGATGGTTCACGGATAATTACGGCACCCGACTTTTTGAGCCTATGATCGGCACCCAAGGGTTTATCGGGATTGCGAGCTACCGGTGTCCCCCCTTGTTTGTGCGGAGAAACTTACATTCTCCTCTAACCCCTAAAGAAAACATTAACACAACAACATCCCGATCATATATGTCATAAATTAAACTTAAAACACCCAATTTCAACGCATACAACTATACATTCAACACATTAGGCATTACACCCAAAAAGTATTCACAAATGAGCACAAGGTATAAACTTTGGGGAGACAGTTCAATATTCGGCTCCTATCTGTTTGGGGTCGTAGAGGCCGAATGTACATTCGGCCTCTATTTTTAGTTTCATTTAGGGGTCGATCACATATTCGGCCCAAAAACAAAAAAAATTCAGGCCGAATCCACATTCAGCCCCTAAAAAAACCAAGAATAGGGGCTGAATAGCTCTTCATTCTCAGGAACAATGGAGCATTCGGCCTCTATTCTAGGTTTTTTTAGGGGCCGAATGTGGCTCTGAAAGTGCGTTTTTTGGACTAAATCTCTCGATTCATCCATGAAAACAGCATAATAATTCAATCACACACCATAATAATCAAATATGATGAAATGGGTTTGCGAAATTACATTCGAATCGCGGCTATTTCGTCTTTTTCACGCTCGATTCGATTTTGAAGTTGAACTTGGGCAAGAGTGGGTTCATCTGGATCCGATGGTGATTCTGGATGTTTGGATCGATTTCCACGATTGAGTCCCTTGTCTTATTAGTTGTAAACCACCCAAGCTCGGCCTATATAAAGCGAGCTTGGAGAGCATTGTAAGGGTTGGAATTTTTTGGGGGTGTAACCTAAGCAACAAGAGAGGGATTAGGTCTGTATCTCCTCTAGCTCCTTAGGATCATAATCCATGTAGTTGCAACACTGAAATACAAATCTTCATACATTGGGTCTTCTGATTAATGTCTTTTTACATATCTTCGGTATTGTTCTTGAGGTCTTTGTACCTTGAATCATGTTTGAATGACTGTATGTGTGAGTGAGATCTGAGGGCTATAGAACATCATGTACCTATGCAGTTTTTCTACTCATACAGTTTGGCGCTAGAAACAGGGACTGATTAAAACAACTTAGGGTTTGCCTGTGATTTTTTTGGTTTTCAAATTTTTCATAGATTTTTTTTTCATTCTTTCAAAGATTTTCAAAGCTTGTTCTTTAAAAGAAGCTCCAATACCTTAAACATCTAAAGAATCCTTCTAGGCTTTAGCATGTTTAAGGGTTTTATGAGCAAATCATCAGATGGTAAGGTCATCAACTAAGGGTTTCAAACCTTGGCATGACGAAACCGATTTCAAAAATGGTAGTTGATTTTCATCATATATGCTTTAAAATTGAGGTTAGCTGTAAGAAAACGATCATGAAAAAAAAAAACTGTAAACCTACTTTAGGGTTTTCAAAGTGCCTGCTATATTTGGAAATAAACTTTTATGAAGAAACCATTGGGAAAGATGATTTTGGCTAAAAGACAAAATATATAGTTAAGAATATATCTAAAAGGAACAAATACGACCTACGCTAAAAACCCGCACGATAAAAACCGTTGCAACGTACAAACCTACATGGCCGACATAGTACACTGCAGTAGCCGCCTTGGACCTCACGGGTTTTTTGTCTTCTGACAGGTCACAACCAGAATGGCTTCGAAATCTGACCAGGCTACGAAGCAGCGAGTGAAATCCTCGGGGCAAGTTTTAAAAATAAAACCACAAAACAAAGTATCAGTACAGACCGCCCATTTCAATTCAATGATTCATACCAGAGAAAACATCAGCTCACGAGGCAGCAGCATTGCGGGAAGAATCCACAAAAGAGACAAAGATGGAAGGGAGATAATGATTGTCGCCAAAGCAAGAAAATTCGAGCCATGGCAGCTAAAACCAATAACTTATTCGGCAACAGACCTTCCCGAAGAGGGCCCAAGTAATAACCCTTTCGTGATCACAGTAAACATAAATAAGAAAACAGTACCAAGAATATTGATAGATCCAGGTAGTTCAATAGATGTACTATTCAGAATGGCTTACAGGGAATATTTCCAAAATATTCCACTGGTGCCCACGGATTATACGATCTACGGATTTAATGGAAGAGCATCAAAACCAAAAGGAGACATCTCGCTATCGGTATACGTAGCATCGATGGAGCTGAAAACAACATTATGTCTCCTAGACATAGAATCACCAAACAACGCCATCTTGGGACGGCCATGGCTGCATGGGATCTTAGGAGTGCCCTCTACACTGCATCAGAAACTCAGATTTCCAACTCCCGAAGGCATAGGAGAAATCAAAGGCGAAAGCTCGGAGTCAAAAGCATGCCACGAAAAAGATATCGATCAAAGAAAAAATGCGAGGCGCAATCGAAGAGAAAGGTACATGCAGCAAAAGGAGAAAATGATTAGCGAGGAAATCAATCAAATAATACAGGGAAAAAAAGGAGTAATCGCGAAGGAGGCGCCGAAAGACCCCAGTGCCATAAATGAAGACACTCCGAACTTTACTCCAACATAACCCACCGAGGATGTAAACATCGGAACCAACAAAGATCCAAAAATTGTAAAAATCGGAACACTGATGAAGAAAGAGCAGCGAGATGAACTAGAGGGTTTGCTGAGGGAATAAGCAGACGTCTTCGCTTGGAAAATGAGTGAAATGCCAGGAATAGACCCCAGCTTGGCATGTCATCACCTTGATATAAACCCGTCAGTAAGGCCATTCAAGCAGAGACCCCGAAAGTTAGCAGATATATACGAAACAGTGGTTGAAACCGAATTAAACAAGATGATCGAAACATGAATTATCGAAAAAATACAATACTCAGATTGGATTTCGAACATGGTCATCGTACCAAAGAAAACAAAGGAGTGCGCATATGCATCGACTTCAGCAATTTAAACAAGGCGTGCCCGAGGGATCCACATCCTTTATCCAGCATAAACTAAATGGTAGACGAAACAGCAGGCCATGAGCTATTAAGCTTCATGGATGGATACTCTGGTTACAACCAGATTCCCTTGGCGGAAGAAGATCAGAAGCATACGACGTTCTTAACATCTAATGGACTATATTGCTACACAAGAATGCCATTCGGGTTAAAGAACGCTGGCGCCACGTACCAAAAGGCTATGGAGAATATATTTCGTCCTTGGTTAAAAAAGACCGTCGAAGCATATGTAGACGACATGCTAGTTAAAAGCAAGCAAGCCGGAACTCATGTGAGAGATCTAAGAGAAATACTGGAAAAAATGCGACAAATTAACATGAAGATCAACCCAGCAAAATGCATCTTCGGGGTGACTTCCGGAAAATTTCTGGGATATATAGTTACAAAAACAGGTATCGAAGCGGACCCGCTAAAAGTACAAGCAATCCGAGAAATGCCATCGCCAACAACTATAAAGGACGTACAAGCTTTAAATGGAAGATTGGCAGCTCTTAGCAGATTCATTGCGCGATCTTCGGACAGATGTAAAGACTTCTTTAGCATCCTGAAAAAGGGAGAACAATTCATATGGACAGACGAAAGGGAGGCCGCGTTTCAGGGGATCAAAAATTACTTAGCAAGCTTGCCAGCCCTGCAACGCCCATAGAAAGACGAAAATTTGAAACTCTACATAGCCGCGAATAAAGACGCCATCAGCGCAGTACTAGTAACAACTAAAGAAGAAGAGAAGTCAATATACTACATTAGTAGGACCCTTATTCCAGCCGAGAAAAATTACACAAAGTTGGAACAACTGATTCTCGCGCTAGTAGTAGCAACACAAAAGCTTCGAACATACTTCCAGGCTCACAAAATAATTGTGCTAACTAAAACACTAATCGAATCAGTTCTGAAAAACCTCCAGGCAGCAGGCAGAATTGCAGGGTGGAACGCTCAAATTGGACAATATGATGTGGACTACGAAATCAGAACGGCACTAAAATCACAGATCATCGCAGACTTCCTAACCGAGTTCCCAATTGAAGAAGACTACGAAGAAGAGCCAATCCTGGGAATCAAAGACGACGAAGGGTCTGACGACCTGCTACAACAGTGCCATCCTCGGAGATGGGAAGTCTTCATTGACGGTTCGGTCAATAGCGATGGCCGAGGAGTGGGCATAGTCTTCACCTCACCCGAAGGAGAGCGCACGGTGTACACACTTCGGCTGGAGTTCGAAGCAACTAATAACGAGACCGAGTATGAAGCGATGATCCATACCTTAAAACACATGATCAACATGGAAATTCAGGAAGCACGAATAACGACGGACTCACAACTAGTAGTCCGACAATTGGACGGAAGTTACCAATCCAATGACTCGCTATCCAAATAGAAGAAATTAGCAAGAAGGCTCATGACAAAAATCATGCATCTCAAAATCCGACACATTTGTAGAAAAGATAATAGGCATGCGGACGCTTTGGCATTCATTGCCTCAAAAGTAACAGATCAAAACATAATCTTCATCGAAATCAGAAGAATAAAGAAATCATCAATAACAGCCGAAGAAGGGGAACTGGTGATGGCCATTCAAGAAGAGTACGACGACTGGAGAGTGCCCATAAGGAAATACTTGGAGAACAAGGAATTGCCAAGCAACCCGCTAGAAGCACACAAAGTAACCAGTAGATCCGCTAACTACCGACTCATAGATGGGGTCTTACATCGACAATCATTATTGGGACCACTATTAAGGTGCGTACACCGAGTAGATGGCATAACACTAATGAAAGAGCTACACAGCGGAGAAACAGGAACCCACAGTGGTGCACGAGCACTCGCACAGCGAACCAAGGCTCAGGGATACTATTGGCCATACATGCATGCTGACGCCAAAAGCATCTCTAAAAAATGTGACCCCTGCCAAAGATTTGCTAAACGAATTCATGCACCAGCAACAAACTTAAATTCAGTATTGAGCCCATGGCCTTTTGCCAAATGGGGGGTAGACATCGTCGGCCCATTCATTCCAGGAACAGGACAAAGAAGGTATATCATAGTTGCAACCGACTAATTCTCCAAATGGATCGAAGCAAACCTCTAAGGAGTCACACAGGACGAGAAGTGTTTACCTTCTTCTGGGAGAACATATTCTGCCGATTCGGAGTACCAGCGGAAATAGTCTCGGACAACGCCCAAGATTTCCTCAGCGCCGAGGTTAAAGAGCTGTTAAATCAATTTAATGTAAGTCTAGGAACCTCGACGCCGATATATCCTCAAAGTAATGGCCAAGCTGAGGCGACAAACAAAACAATAGGGGATAACTTGAAAAAACGAGTACTGCCCCACAAAAAACAATGGTGCGAACACTACACAACGTACTATGGGCATTCCAAACCTCCCAAAGACGAGCAACAGGAATGACTCCTTTTCACCTAACATTCGGGACTGAGGCAGTATTGCCTACAGAAATAATGATACCCACAGATAAATACAAAGCGTGGGAACAAAACCTTTCGGCAGATTTAATATATGCAAAATTGGACGACCTCGAAAAAACAAGAGAGGAAGCTTGGCAACACATCATCAACTACCAGAAAGGGGCAGCCCGAGGATACAATAAAAAAGTAATCGAAAGAGAGTTTCAGCCTGGCGAACTTGTACTGCGAGAAATACCGCCATACCAAAAAGGAAACGCAAGAAAGCTGGAACAGTCTGGGAAGGCCCGTACAAAATCAAGCAGAAGGCAGGAAAAGGAGCATACAGGTTAATCGACGAAAAAGATGGCCTGGGACTCGGCAATGCATGGAATGCGAAATATATAAGAAAATATTATACATAAAAATGTATGAGTATCCTCGAAATAAAAGAAAAATTTCTACATACTACACGACAGGAACGCCGAATCAAACTCCAAAAGAATGACCTCGTCTAAATCAGGCTTCAACGCCACCAAAACAGGTCGGCTATAACGCCATATCTCCTCTAGTGCCTTGTCGCAAACAAAAAAGGCTCTAACGCCAAGGCAAAACGCCAAAACAATCAAATAAAAGACCTCGAAAAGCAGGCACAGAGCTGATGCTCATATAAATCGTAAGGGCCCTACGAGTTATGTGACACAGTCCTCTACCCACAAGACACCCCGTTAGCGGTGGACACTTTGAATCAAGGCTATATAAGCTGACGATACATTTGTGTCCACTACCAAACGACCACGAGGACCTCTTTTTCTGAGGCGTCGAGGTGACAATAAATGGGATTAACATCTACCAATAGCGGTGGATGGAACCCCCGAGGCAGCTACTTCGCCCTCAAAACAAGCAGCGAAGTACGCAGCCGAGGGACCCCTCTAAAAAACTAAGCCTCAGGGGGGGGGGGGGGCTGTTAAAGATTTGAATGGGTCGAACTTTAGGCCGCGATAAGAGAAAAGTGCCATGTCTAAGCTCCATCCTTGACCAGCACTCCCCCATCGTGTTACTTTATTATTGAAAAATGGGGCATCCATTATAAACCCCTGCGTTTACTTAGGATAAAAAACAGGTTACCAAGGCGCCACCATGCCCTCTAAGGAAGATAATCAAATATCTTCGGTACCTACCTAATGTACTAAGGCAAAACGGATGCCTACGCTATCAATAGCCAGTGTTTGCTTGAAACCAGTGCAAGTAACTTAAAGCCTTTGGGAAGGGTGATCCGTAAGCCCCCGCTAGCTTGGTTCACTGTCTCCTACGTCGAAGTAAGCCCCGAAGTTGCACCTCAAGTAACCATAACAGCCAATAAAGCAAAGCAATGACAAATAAATACACACTTTGAAAGTAAAAGTTCAGAAACAACAAACTCCAAAAAGTCGCATACAAATATAAAGAAATAAGGGAAACAGGGGAAGGGCATCCTCTACTTAACTAGTCTCAACAATCTCCTTGATGGCAGCATCTTCCCTAGAAACAACATCGGGATCAGCCTGAGAAACCAAAGCCTTCGGATCATCACTATCCTTTATAGGTGAAGCAGTAACCCTCGGAGTATGGCAGATCGGTCAGGAGCTTCGACATTAATCTTAGAATCAGCACAAGAGGCATTAACATTCTCATCCTCCTTAATCGCCTCACCCTTGTCCTCACTCGGATTCCCGACCAGCAATCCATCATGATTCCTATCATCTTCACCATCAGCTTCGCTATTTTCACTACCCATCTCCTCAAAATCATCATTTTCCCTCGCAGCCTGTAGTTGCGCTATTATCGCCTTGACATCTGCGGAAGGAAGAAGTCCCTTATCGGACTCTAGGGAAGCATCAGGATCATCCTCGCCATTACGGTAGTGGGGAGGCCGCATGCCGAAGTCCCTAAACAAAAATCGACCATGTTGATGGCTGAACAAGGCCGTTCGACTAGCTTCCCCGTTGATATGATCTCGGAGCTTCAAAACTTCCTCGTTAAGTGATGCAAGACTACCATCCTTTTCTTCACAAGCACCTTGCGAAAGGCTGAGCTCGTTACCCTTAACATTTAACTCGGCACTCAGCTTCGAAACTTGCTTTTTCTCAGCTTCCAATTCTTGTACATAGCCATCTCGCTCCTTAACAACAGCTTCCAGGCGCTTCTCCAATTCCTTCGCATCCTTAGAAAGCTCACTTTTCTCCTGCTGTAAAGATCGAATATCCGCATCAAGACGGGTAATTTCAAGAGCCTGAAAAAATAAAAGAAATTAAGAGGATGAACAAGCAAAGAAGAATACGAGCAAAGGTAATCGCGAAAACTCACCATGAATAAGGTAGCAAATCGGCGGTGAAAAGTAGCCAGAAAAGTCGAGAATGCTAAAAATATCACAGAAGACTGCGGAAGAATGGAGAAACAAAAAGAGAGGGCAAACAAAGTTTAAATAAGAAGACGCGAGACCGGCGCAGCCGGTAAAAGGTAGAAAGGGCAAAGATTTCGAAATCATTAAAAGCGACATGTGTCGGCTAAGGAAGTTAAAATACCGGACACGTGTCGAAAAAGGCAAGGTCCAAGGGAGTTTTCTTCTCCGAACCTCTTCGATCTTCGGACAAGAAAAGAGGCAAACTGTGGAGGGTAAAACCCTCGGGACACGTGTCAGAGATCAAAGAAGCAAGATCGCGCCAGAAGAAGTAATGGCGAAGCCTCGGGATCAAACCAAAGAAGGGTGAGACCGAGGACACCGAGAGGAGAATCAGAAGAAAGGGATTCAGACTCTGCCCCAGAGCCATCTTCGGAGTGCCACCGAAGGAACCGCCTTACTCGACAAGGACTGACACCACCACGATTGAGTCCCTTGTCTTATTAGTTGTAAACCACCCAAGCTCAGCCTATATAAAGCGAGCTTGGAGAGCATTGTAAGGGTTGGAATTTTTTGGGGGTGTAACCTAAGCAGCAAGAGAGGGATTAGGTATGTATCTCCTCTAGCTCCTTAGGATCATAATCCATGTAGTTGCAACACTGAAATACAAATCTTCATACATTGAGTCTTCTGATTAATGTCTTTTTACATATCTTCGGTATTGTTCTTGAGGTCTTTGTACCTTGAATCATGTTTGAATGACTGTATGTGTGAGTGAGATCTGAGGGCTATAGAACATCATGTACCTATGCAGATTTTCTACTCATACAGTTTGGTTTTATTATTTCTTTCTTGATGGATCTACATTCCAACACCAAAACCTAAAGGATTGTAAAAGTGTTGTTGTTGTATGCATTGAAACTGTGGTGGCTACTGATCGTTATTCAACTGTCAGTTGTTGCTAGGATGGTGTTATTTTCTTCTCATCATCCTAAGCTTACACAAATAATAATTGACACCAAAATCGTTAAGTTTTCCTGTGAGTGTAATTGTAACACCAGATACGAATGAAAGTCTTAACAAGGAGTTTTTCGACGTGTGTAGGGAAGTTCGGCAATGCTACAGCTAAGGCTGTACATGGTACAGTTTGGAACGGTTTTAGTCTATACCAGTACCGTAAGGAGCGGTTTTTATTTTTCCAAATTGTTCCAAACCATTTGTCAATGGTTCTAATTACCATGGAACTTTCACGGTTTGGTATAAAAACCAATGGTTTTCCAAAACCGTTATTTTTGTCAGTTCCAAGAAACTAACAGTTCAAATTTAATATTTTCTCAAGAAAAGATATTTATTCATACTTCAAAAAGAGAGTTTAACATCCTGGTGTTATTGGGGCGTACTGAAAAGAATTGGCGCATACCACCGAGTAGTGTTAGCAAAAGCTACCGAATATATATTTCTACTACTCGGTAGCTTAAAACAGTCGGCCCCAATTCTTTTCA
>JAJJMA010101108.1:0-11376 GCA_023529015.1 Papaver nudicaule
ATCAGTTTTAAACACTGAGGTTTAGAATAGATAATTGTGAATTATGTGTGTTCATGTATCATCTATTCGTGCATGTTGTAATATTCAATTGCTCTAGTTTGAGCATGAAATTTTTTTAATGTGGTTCACATGGGTTCAATTACTCTTACCATTTACTCTGTTTGTCCTTTGTGTTTCCTATGATCATGTGAATTGTGAATTCTTTTGTAGTTTGAGTTGAAACAGCAGACAGAATGAGATCCTATATGGCTGCATTTGGGATTGATTGCAGAGTTCAGAAATGCAGTGCTTGATACAGGTATGAATCGTTAGACGCCATTTATATATGAACATGCTATTTTTCTTCACATCTTTTCCATTTGGTAATGGAGTAGAATTTCCTGTAATGGGTTCTTGGTTCTCACCCAAACACACTCATTTCTCAGACACCTCCAGGGAATTCTGCAGGGATTACGCAGAATTCTTGAGAAAAATGAAGTAGGAATGCACTAAACCATGAATGTGTTTGTTGATGATCATCTAACCAAAATATCTCAATGCAAGAAGAAAGATGCTTAGATGACTATCAACAAAACATAATCATAGATGCAAAACGAAACCCACAGCATGCTTCCCAACCTTCTTGACACAGATTTTTCGTAGTTTTCATCTTGAAGTAGTTGTACAAGTATTTTTGTTTGAGTTATAGAAAGTGAATAATAATGGGTTTGCTTTAAGGGAATTCTTACGCAACATATAGTACAGCATAGTCCATAAGAATAAACCTTCTTTGCTAAACTGTCTTGATTGCTATGAGTTAAACTTGACATCTACTTAGTACAACCAACCGGAAAGGATATGCTACATAGTTAGGGAGTGATTGAATTTGGCTTAGGTTGTTTCTGAGTTCCTTCTGTCTCTCTCGTAGTGGACCTACACAGTAAAAATATCCGACGAATAGATATTATTAGTGTTGTTCAATGCTTTAGAATCACTGCTCAGATGACGTAATGGTCTGCAGCCGTTACTGCTTTCCTGGAAGAGGAAAACAGTAGCAGTTACCCATTCCCATTTGGTAATGTACCGACTGTAACAGTTATTTTCCACTACGAGAGAGACAGAAGATGATGTTGTTGAATTCCAAAACCTGTGAGAGATGTAACTGGAGACCGTTAACGTTATAACAGTCTTTTTTTTCAATGATGTTGTTGAATTCCAAAAACCTTTTCAGACTTTTTAGACACAACAAAGAGAGTGTAGGACCATAGTAATACTATTCTCTAAAATGGCATCCATTTCAAATGCATAGATATGGTAGGTATCTTCACAGGTTGTCACTTTAACTCGTATGGAAAACAACATGTACAGGCTACAGCCTGTCAACCATCCATATATGAAACAGATAAATCATACAATTAGAAAGATTAGTATCCCAATAAGTCACTAATACAACAAAAAGGTTGTAGAAAACAAAGCTTAAACTAGCAGTCCAGAGTGACTGAAATTGGAACTGCTGTAAACCTACTATTTGTTTTTCTTGTTTCCTTTCGATGTCCATTAATAAGTTAAATTCTATGTGATGAATGAGGATCAAAATAAAAGAATTGTCGACAGTATCAAAGATACTGAAAAGATTATAACCAAAACCATGGCTGGAACAGGAGTGATGCATGTTTCTCTTTACCTAGCTGTGGTTTTGATCATAATCCAGGTTTGTGTTGCTCTTGGTACTACTAAACTGAGGAGTGAAAAACTATGTAGTCAATGTTCCAAATGTGAATCAAATCAATGCCCACCTAGTGAATCTTACCCACATATGACACCTAGTGAATCTTACCCACATATGACAGCATTTGATGATTCCCTTATTGCTAGTGCTTTGCAATCTGATCATGTTGGTATTGGAGATAGAGGTGTTTATTCTGTTCCTAATGCCATTGGTGGTGTTTCTAAGAATTCCAATTCCTATTATGGCTGGAAATCATCTTCCGGTTCAGAATCGGGCTAACACAGGTAATCTTTACCAACCGGAGTTGTCGCCAGGAGACATAATTCGTATGACGTTGTCGCATCTGAACACTAGGAGTATTCACAACATGCTGTGCAAGTATTCTGTTGTCGTTCATTCTTGTTTTGAGGATGAAAAGTGATACTAATCCAATTTATTTCTGATACGTTATAGGTTTAGCAACTTCATGGATAAATGTTCAGAAGGTCAGACTTATCTAAGCGTGGACAAGAAGGGAAAAGTAGCGATTCGCTCATTGAAGTCCCTGGCAAGCCTAGCCCAAGCTGATTGGAAATCAATCAATCCACCATCACATCTGAACCATCGTGAAGTTCAATTCTGTGTCTCTTATAATACTGGGAAATGCTTAACAGTGCTAGGAGCCTAGAACCAACTTAAACGAGTTTTAGGAGTAGCTGAATGCAGATTCGATGGTTCCAACCTCAACCAACTATTTGGATTTCAGTTTCGCTATCATAAAGCTTTTTGCTGTTGTGGTATCTTCAACAACTGAATTTGTACAATCAGAACCCATCAAAATATACTCAATTACTTGTTGGCAACATTTCGGTTATATACGCAATTAAAATCATGGAGGTATCCAATAATTTTCACATTAGCCATTTACAACAGAAATACCCGCAAGGTTTGTACTTGGAAGAATGATAATCTTTCATACTGACAACTGAGTTTGGATTAATCAAATTTAGTTCGCAAACAACAATGTAAAAAATTATTGGCTAATTTAGGGACCCTCCCTATTTGTTGAGAGACCCCAAAACAATATTACTATCCTAGGATGGGTTATAAGGGGTGTCAAAATGCTATGTAAAGTCTAAAATGCCCCTGAATCAAAAAATTTCGGTTGGAAAATCCAAATTTCGGTTGGTTAAATCAAGACGAAAATGGGCTAAATCCAGACGAAAATGGGCTAAATCCAGACGAAAATGGGCCAAATCCAGACGAAATTCAATTTGCAAAGTTGTCACAACCAACCTAGCCGAATCTAGTGTAAAAAAAAAAACCAGTAAAAAAAAAACCTGAACGAAAAGGGACTAAATCCAGACGAAAATGGGCCAAATCAAGACGAAATTCAGTTTGCTAAGTTGTCACAACCAACCTAGCCGAATTTAGTGTAAAAAAGAAAAAAAACAGCCGAAAAAAAACTAGACGAATGGATTTTGAATAGGGTTCAGTGTGATTTTCGGCTGGATTGTGCCCTAGAAAATCCAACCGATATGTTCACTTCTTTGAGTTATCGTCTGTATTGCATGCGCATAATCTAGACGATATTCTAGTTAGTAATTATTCGTGTAGTTATCGGCTGGAATTTTAGCCCATTTCTAGCCGATTTCAGTTAGGTTATGTGATCAATCCAGACGATATGTATAATTTAGCTTATTATCGTCTGGATTGCCTTTGTGTCACAACCAACCTAGCCGATAATAGGCTAATTTTTTGCAAGTCTAGACGATTTTGAAGTTGAGATGAGATTTGAGGAGTTATCGGCTAGGTTGGTAGACACAATTCAGACGATATTAGCACTAATTATATAGGGATAGTTTGGCCATTATGAAAATATATTGGATAAGGGGTTTTGGAAAAAACTTTTGGACACCCCCATTTTGTCTCATTAGGGGGTTTCCCTAACAGAATGGGGGTCCCTAAATTAGCCGATGAAAATTGGAAACAAAATTCTGAAAAACTGAGTTTACAAAGATCAGGCAGGAAGCCTAGCTACCGATTGTTGCAGCAGGTCCAGTAATCACCTGTAAATAATTGGAAATTTCAGTAATTAAAACTTTAAAACTAATACAAATTTCATCGAAAACATCTTGCAGTTAATAATTTCTCCAGAAAATACTACTCAAATTTTTCAATATTTACCTGAGACAGACACAGACTGCATACTTCAATACACGGCCATTACCGTTGGTTTCGTTGTATGCAAGTAAAGATCTATGTAGTAGAAATAACACTTAAATCTGTCCCGAGATACAGAAATAGCATTGCCACGATGACACTCACCGAAAATTACTGAAACAAAAACACATTATTGGAAGAGAGAAACCACAAGTACCATTCTATCGGCATGAAAAAATGTCTGCTATTTGTTATGTTTCGGCATGTTTACTTGGAAAATAAGATGATAAGGTAAAAAAACAAAACACGCACACAATCACTGCAGGGAAAAAAAGAAATTCAGAAACAAATAATTTTAAATACTTACATGTCTTTGATATGAGATATCTTCTGATACTCTTCCCCTTCTTTGTCTGCATATGTTTCCTTCAATTGAGGGCAATCCCATACATCTATGCTTTCAAGTGATGAAAAGTTTCTCAGCCAATCAGGAAAAATCACCAAATCTTGAAATCCCTCTATTGTTAATCGTCTTAAACCTGAGAGGTGCTCAAATTGATGAAGAAAAGAATTTCCCTTGGGACATCTGCCAATACTTAAGCTATGAATGGAGATGAGGTTTTGAATACTTTCTGCTTCTAATTCATCTGCTTCTGCTGGCAGTGGTACTGGTAACGAGGCAGAGGCAGAGGCAGAGGCAGAGGTAGAAGCAGAACCGTCAGCAACACTATAACTCTCAAGCTCCAGTTCTTCAAGGTTGGGAAGGTACTGAAGATCCTTCAACGGATTCCATTCTTCAAAATAATGAATCACTACTTTGCGAAGGGAAGTCATTCTACTAAGGCAGGACCTGCAATCCGCTTTGTTCCAACCAAAACCTTGAAATTCTCGGCCGCCCCGAACCTCTAGCGATTCGAGACCAGGTTGCCATATCTCTACTGGTAGAAACTTGAAGTTGCAATCGGATACTTTAGCCTCGGTGAGAGAGGTTAAGTTGTTTCTAAGCAATGAACACAACCCTTTTTTGTTGCTGCTTCTAACAATCAACTTTTTAAGAGAAGAAAACGTCGATGTTGGTACCAATTTCAAGTAAGGGCAACTAATAATTTGCAACTCCTCGAGAGCAGGGTAATAACAAGTTCCCGGCGAAACTGTTGTTGCAGTCTCTGCCCATTCTTTCAGACTCTTCAAATTGTAAAGAATGAGTTTTTTCAGGGAAGGAAGTAGTCCAAGCCCTAAAATCTGTTCACATCCTGAACAATGACGAAGCTGGATCTCCACCAAATTCGGCAAAGACGGTGAAACGCCATTATCCGTCAACCATGAGGGGAGCTTCACACCTGGAAAACTTTCAATAGATAACTCCCTTAAATTAGGGTGAGGTTGGAGTTCTTCCAACACCTGAGTTGCCTCAATATAAGAATGGGGCAGAGACAACAGTTTATACGGTTTATACCATTCTAGAGATAAACCGCTAAGTTTTTCCTTCAGTTTTAGATTTGCTCGTCGGGCTTCTGCTGCTCCACCTCTCACATTTTGTAAATCTCGAATGTCTAGTTTTCCTCCGAGGAGATTGCGTTCTCCCAGATCTCCAATGCTCTTGTTGCGCCTCACTGAAAATGTATATGTATTTAGGTTATCGAAAGACTCTGGTAATTCCTTGATTATAGTTCCACTGAAATCAAAGAATGTTAGTTCATTTAAATCTCCAAATGTTTCCGGCAATTCTTCAATTCTACTAAAAGAAATATCAAGGCACCTTAGACTTTTTAAATCACCAAAATTTCTTGGAAGGGCATTAATTTTAGTACAATGGTGAAGATCCAACATTTCCAAATTGCAGCAACCGGTGATGGAGTCTGGTAATTCCTCAATTTCAGTTCCGATGAGGTTGAGATATCTTAGATTTTTCAAAGCTCCAATTTTTTCAGGTAAACATCTCAACCTATCACATCCATTGAGATTCAATGTTTGCAAGTCAGGTAGACTAGTGATGGAATCCGGTAGTTCTCTAAGGAAAGTTTTACCAAGATCAAGATGCCTTAAATTTCTTAATGATCCAATGTCTTCGGGAAGCTTCTTAATATCAGAACATCTTAGTACCAATGTTTGCAAATGATAAAGAGCAGTGATGGCCCGATAACGAGACAGATCAAGATACCCGGGATGATAAGCCATTGTGAGGTTAAGGTATCTTAGATGTCTCAATTTTGAAATTGAAGCGAGACACTTTCTGATGTCCGAATCAAACATTACGTATAATACACGCACACGTTTATTAGCTAAGAACATCTCAATTGGAAGATGAGGTGATTTACCTTGAACAGCAATAATTGTACGTAGCTTCTTTGCGGCAGCCAATGACTTCCAGAACAGTGGAGAGATTTCACCATCATCATCAAAGGCCACTCGTACACGACGTCCTTCAAAATTAGCACCTGTCTTCAATACTGAGCATTCGTAATCATCGAGAACATCCCTTGCAAGATCATGGATTAGATCGTGCATCTTGACTTTGAAAACTTCTCCCAACTCATCCATTTTTACGCCTTGGAATAACGAGCTCTGCAACAAATCTTCGAAACATTCATTTCCGATATCTTCCAAACACTTATTCCCCATATCTTCAAGACTTTGTTGAAGGAATCCTTCTGCCATCCATAAATTGATCAAATTTCTTCTTTCGATCTCAAAATTCTTAGGAAAGATACAACAGTAGGAAAAACATCGCTTTAACTGTGTGGATAAATTATCATAACTCAGCTTCAATGTCAGTATGATTGTACTGTCATTTTGTTTGATTTTGAAAACATTCTCTGATCTGATTGTCTTCCATTTGGATAATGTATTATTTTTGTACATAAGACTTCCAAGAGTTCTTGCAACCAGTGGTAAACCACAACATTTTTCCGCTATTTCTTCTCCGATTTCAACCATTTGCGAAGTCTCCGACGCTCCACCTGCAGCAAATGCCTTTTCCCTGATGATGGACCAGCATTCATCCTTGGTAAGTTGTTTTAAAGGGATACTACCAATTGTCCTACGAACCGTTGATGCAACTTTCTCATCACGTGTGGTGACCAAGATCTTACTTTCCTTTGATGTAGTAGCCAAGATCAACGCATCTTTGAGTATCCTCCATTTCTCTGCATCTTGGTTCCATACATCATCTAATACTAGCAAGAACTTTATCCCACTTAAATTTGTACGCAGTTCATCTACCAGCATTTGTGAGCTTAAATTCTTAAGTCGCATTTGTGAGCTTCCCGAATCACCCCTTTTTTTAATTACCTGAGCAATAATTTCTTTTATAATCATGTCGGCATCGAAGTTTTGGGAGACATAGACCCAAATTATAAATTCACCAAAGCACCTCACGATTGACTCATCTTTACATACAAGTTGTGCAAGAGTGGTCTTCCCAACTCCTCCCATACCAACAATGGGTATGACAGGAAGTTTATCCGATGGAGATGATGAACTCGTCACTAACTTCACAATATTTGACTTATCATTATCTCTCCCAACAATTGAATCTTCGGGTGAATAATCCCTTCTAGTTCTTCGGATATCAGTACTACTTTGCCCTTGATGAACCATAATAGTAGTGGGAGCATTGACAGATGGGGACTGAAACATAACATTATGTTCTTTAATTTTTTCCAACCTTTTATTGATATCTTTGATTTGGCGAGCTATCTTGATACGAGAATGAAGTGGGTTATTAGATGATACTGAATCACGCACCTTATTTTTCCAGCCTTTGATTGTTTCTTTCCTCATGACTAGATATGAAAACTCATCCAATACATCGTCAACATCATAAGCAATGTCTCTGAGATCATTCAACCAGTTTCGCACAGGTACATCAGTTGTTTGACGTTTCTCAGCTTCCTCCATCACTCCTTGAATCCCCTCTAAGGTTTTCCCGAGCTTTGTCAGATCATCTTTGAAACCCCAGGCGAAACTCTTAACGTTTTGATTTATGAATGGAACCAACACCTTCAAGAGCTCCACTACAGCGCTGGCAGTTAAGCTGGCAGTTACTTTGCTAATAAGAGGATCCATTACGTTGCTTACTGAAATAAAATTTATGTTTTCACAGAAGAAGATTCAGAACCGGTTTTTTTTTTCTCGATAATTTTTTGAATGAACACCTGTTAGCTAGAACTTAGAAGCAAAATGAATGGCATAGCAAGTGCCAAGAATATGACAAAATATTTGAGATGATAAGAAAAATGAATGGCATAGCCAGATCCACACGATTAAGTTGGGACCAGTGTGGAAACGAAGCAAATGAATAGCATTCAATTCATAGCCACCCATATGGACCAGGTCGGTCAAATTCTCTCCCATCTATTCAATGTGGGGGCAACACCGCAACAAGGAAGGTGTAAGAATTAACGTCTACCGGTTAGCCCCAGTTTTGGTGGACCTTGGACTCTCTAGCCAGATCCACACGATAAGTTGGATAGCATTCAATTCATATGCGCTTTTGGGGCTGCAGAGATTTCTTTGGGGCTTCAAAACAATAAAACCATCCAAAGGATAGTTATAAGGGATGTCCAAAAAGGTATGAAAAGTCTAAGATACCCTTACAGATTAATCCACCCCTAAATCTTAACTAATAACCCAAATTTTATAACCCTAATCCTAAAACAAAAACAAAAACAAAAACTAATAAACTTCTCTTCTCATTTCTCACTCTACTCGTTATCTTTTCCCTCTCCTTCTTCATTTTTCTCATTCCTTCGTTCCTCGTCTCGATTCATCGCCGATACGAAAAATTCATTGTCTCTAATCAGTCTAAAGACCCCAATATGCGTCTCATGTACTAATTCTGAACAAACCCCATGTTTTCAATCATGTTTTCATTGTTTTTTAGGTTAGAATCATCGATTTGGGGCTGTTTTTTTTCGCACCAGTTAGTTTTACGCCTTGCGATTCTTCATGAAGTAAGGCGTAAAAGATTTTACGCCTACCAAACCAAGGCGTAAAAGATGCCCTAGTTTTGCCCTAGAATGTTTTACGCCTACCAAACCAAGGCGTAAATATTTTGGAATGTGCTCACAAAAATGTGAACCGTAAAACTCAAAACCAAGGCGTAAAAAAAAAAAAAATGCAACCAAGCCGTAAAACAAAAAAGTGGGGCGTAAAAAATGAATTGGGGCATGATTTTTTTTTTTACGCCTTGGTTAATTGGGGCGTAAAAAATGAATTGGGCATGAATTTTTTTTTTTACGCCTTGGTTAATTGGGGCGTAAAAAATAAATTGGGGTATGAAATTTTTTTTTCATTTTTTTCGCCCCAATTAACCAAGGCAAAAAAAAAAAATCATGCCCCAATTCATTTTTTACGCCCCACTTTTTTGTTTTACGGCTTGGTTGCATTTTTTTTTTTTTACGCCTTGGTTTTGAGTTTTACGGTTCACATTTTTGTGAGCACATTCCAAAATATTTACGCCTTGGTTTGGTAGGCGTAAAACATTCTAGGGCAAAACTAGGGCATCTTTTACGCCTTATTTTGTAAGGCGTAAAATCGTACGCCTTGGTTTGTAAGACGTAAAAACTAGTTTACGCCTCGGTTTCATATGAAATCCAAACCGTAAAACCAACTGGTGCGAAAAAAAAACAGCCCCAAATCGATGATTCTAACCTAAAGAAACAATGAAAACATGATTGAAAACATGGGGTTTGTTCATAATTGTTTATGGTTTGAG
Source organism: Papaver nudicaule (assembly GCA_023529015.1). Lineage (NCBI taxonomy): Eukaryota > Viridiplantae > Streptophyta > Magnoliopsida > Ranunculales > Papaveraceae > Papaver > Papaver nudicaule. Next base: position 9,570 of record JAJJMA010101108.1, read on the forward strand.
GGAGATCCTAATTTGAGGGAGATCAGAAGTGGTTATGGTTTATCGTCACTGGTAATTCAGAGAAGAAGAATGGGTTTTAGGGCTGCAATGGTGGTGGCGGAGCTATTATCAGGGGTGGTGGCGGGGTGGTGGTGGCGTTGGTAGTGAAGGAGGAGCTATTTTTTTGTTTTTTTTGTTATAAGGGCAAAACAGTCCATTTTTATAAGGGGTTTTTGATTTTGATTCCCGATGACCCTATTTTGGCACCCTTTGAAGCCCCAAAGAAATATCTGCAGCCCCAAAATCAGCGCATCAATTCATAGCCACCCCGATGGACCAGGTCGGTCAAATTCTCTCCCATCTATTCAATGTGGGGGCAACACCGCAACAGCCAACGAGGAAATGTCCTGTTTTTGAGGCTGCATGATTTTTGTTGGGGCTTCGGTCCCAAACAAAATAGAGTCATCAAAAACAAAAACCAAAAACCCCTTATAAAATGGACAGTTTTATCTTTTAAAATAATTAGATTAGTGGTAATCGTGATTATCATAATCTATATAGTTAAGTTAATAAAATATTTAGAGAGAGAAATTCATTTTGTGTTAGAGTTGATTTGGAGAGAAAGAAGGAGAGAAAAAAAAACCAAACTTTTTTCTTCAAAAATCTCTAAGTTTTGAATCACTCAACCAAAATGAGTGATTCAAACACCGATTTCGAGCTACCGGAGACCCCAATAGATTGGTACGTAGGTTTTTATGATTTTTTGTGAGTGTGGCGGCACTGTTTACGGTTTAGTTTGACCTTGAAATTGAGCCGTAAAAATGATTTACGCCTCAAGATTCTTCCCAAATGAGGCGTAAATTGTGGAATTTGGGGAAACTGAGCCGTACACTAATTTTACGCCTAGGACGACAAACGGCCATTGAGATTTAAGTTGCATGGAAATATTATATTCACAGTTTACGTCCCAGTTTACGAGGCGTAACGTCTTGGTTTTTTCGTTTACGCCTCAATATTTTTTACGGTTATACACATTTTACGGCTTAGTTTCCAACTTTTAAGCCTCACTTTACATTTTACGGTTTGGTTAGATGAGTTACGGCTCAGAATTTTGTGACCAAAGTCCACATTTTGTACACCTTGGTTTTTAGGGCGTAAAAAAACTAGTGCATCTTTTACGCCTCTGTTTTAAGGCGTAAACAAATTTACGGCGTATACGATGATGAATACCAAGGCGTAAAACAAAATTTACGCCTCAATCGCATATGAATTCCAAGGCGTAAAAACACACTAAACCGAAAAAACCTAACCTAAATCGATGAATCTAACCTAAAAAAGCAAGGAAATCATGATTGAAAAGATGAGTTTTGTTCAGAATCGATAGCTGATACGCATATTTGGGTCTTGTGGAGGATTAGAGGGCAAAACAGTAGATTGTTCAATCACGACAGCCATTCCTTGTATTCCTGGATCAATTTGTGTTGTTGTTGAATCGCAGCTGTTGCTATTCCTGGATCAATTTTAGTATTCTCAGTGGTCTCTTTTGTAGCCATCCTTGAATTTAAATCGAGACGATGAATTTTTCGTATCGCCGATGAATCAAAAAAAAAATGAGAAAGAGAGGGGAAGAAGAGGCGATGATGAAGAAGAAGATGAGTAAATGAGTAAATGAAGAAGGCGATGGTGTTTTTGTATTTGTTTTAGGTTTATGATAAGATTATTCGGGTAACACTAGTGGAATAAGGCCTGATTAGCACAATCACCTCATTCAATTATATCATAGTCGTGGGCTGAAGCAGTTAAAGCCCATCCATAAACTGTCTTATTA